>JAJJLH010002108.1:0-49528 GCA_023806865.1 Isotricha sp. YL-2021a
TATAAATAATTATAAATAAAATATAATTTTATTTAAAAAATAAAAAGTTTTTTTCTTCTTTTTTTTTACAATTATTACATAAATCATAATCACATAAAGTACAATAATAACTTTTATCAATTCCATGATGAGAAACTTGACAAACATTACAAAGCCATCCCATTCTATCAGTACTTAACCAAATTAAATGATGAATATGTTGTTTACTTTTAAAATAAATATTTCTTTTTAATTTTTCTTGTGAAATATCAGGATTTAAATTTTTATATTCTTGATATAATTTATCATATTTTTCTTTTAATTCAAAATATTTTTTTTTAAAATCTAATTTCTTACAATTTTTTTTAGTATGAATTAATAATTCTTCATAAGGAATTGGTTCATTACATCCATTAGGACAATTAAATTTTAATATTGATAACATTTTTTTTACTAATTTACTTTCTTTAAAAGTTGAATTTGGACATTTAAAAGGACATTCATTATGATTTGATAATTTAAACCAAGCGTTTAAACAATTTTTACAAAATGAATTATCACATACTGAACATTGCATTGGTTCCCATAATATTCCTCCACATATTGTACATGTTGAAAAATTTTCTATTAATTTATAGTCTGATGGATTGCATATTGTTGATTGGTCTATGTACATTTTATATTTTTTTTTTATTTTTTTATTTTTTTTTTATTTTTTTTTTTTTTGATCTTTTTATTTTTTTTATTATATTATAAATTGAAAGTTTGAAAACTGTGAAAAGTATTTTATATTTTTAATTTTTTCAAAATTTTGATTAATAAATAATATTTTTTAGTTTTTAATATTAGTTTTTGGAAAATATAAAAATATTAGAAGAAAGTAATTAATATTTTATTTAAAAAAATAATATCTAATTTTGTTAAATCATTTAATGGATAAAAAATATATTAAATATTTTTAAAAAAAACTCCCAAAAATAAAAATTGTGAATGGATTTAAAAAAAAATTTTAATTTTTATAGAAAATTCATGATTAAAAAATAAAAGAAAAAGAAATAAGATATAATTAAAAATATAAAATATACATAAAATATTAATTGAAAAAAATTTAAACACCATTAAAAAATAAAAATAAATAAAATATATATGCAAATACTTGAAAATAATGGTTACATTACAGAAAAGCCAGAAGTTTTACAGAAAATGCGTAAAAATATAGTCTCATGGACTTTTGAAGAAGAATATTTATTTTTTGAATCACATTCCTTTTTGGGAAACAAATGGAAAAAATATTCTTTATTATTTGCGAATAAGTAAAATATATTTTTATTATAAAATTAGAACTCCTAAAGAATTAAAAAATCATTTTCATACTTCGATTATTAAAAGTGTAAGAAGGATTATAAATAATAAATATGATAAACATTTAAAAGAAATAATGAGATGTTTTTATTCTTTTGATTATTTGAAAAAATTGCTTTCTCAACCTGATGATGTAATTAATAAAAAGTTCTTTAAATCAAAAAATAAAAATTCTTATGTTTTTAATTCTAAATTATTAATAAAAAATAATAAAATATCTTTAAAGAAAATCTCTCGTTATGCCGAACAATTAACTAATAAAATTCTATTAGGAAAACCTGGAATTATTAAATTTTTGAATTTTATAAATTATAGAAAAGAATTTTCTGTGAATGATGTACCTTGGTTATTTTCTGTAATTATACAAGCTAAACTATTCAATAAATGTAAAAAATTAATTGATGAAAAAAATAATATTAATATTAATCAAAAACAAATATTATTTAATTATATATCTAAAAATTATGAATTTGAGAATTTAGAAGAAATGTTCTTTACTGATTAAATCTTTTCGAATTTTGAGTAATAATATAAACTCAAAAATAAGTGAAAATTCTATTGTAAAAATATATTTTAAACATATTTGATATAATAAATGCATGAAAGAATTTGTAAATTGAATTTAAAGTTAATTAATTATCTTTTTTTTTTTAATATAAGTTATATAATTACTTATAATTTATTTTCAATAATTATTCAAAAATAAATAAAAAATTATTTTTTTAAAAAAAAATGGAATTTAAAAAATAAAAAATAAAAAATAATTTTTTAAATTAATATTAAAATAATTTTTTTTTCAATTACTTTTATTCCAAAAATCTTTTGTAATAAAGTAAAGTTGAGTTGCAGGAATTCTATTAATATCCCATAATTTTTCATTAAAAACACCAAATAAAAACATATCATTAATAATAATATCATTTTTATTTGTTTTAACTGGAAAATTATTATTTAAATTCATTTCAAAAAACCAATTAACTTCAAAAAATTCATCAACTGAATTAATATATAATGAATTATTATTTTTATTATTAATAATATTAATATTATTTTCAATGTTAACAATATGAGAAGAATATAAACGAGATTCTAATGAAAAAGATGGAATATAAATTGTTTTAATTGAATTATTATCTTTATCAGGTTCTAATTTATCATATAAATCATAAAAGTTTTCATATATATTCCCATTTTTTTCTATAATTTTTTTTTTTAAACCTTTATTTAATTCTGCGATTATTATTTTTGTTTCATTATCATATGTAGGAATTAAATAAATTTTTGAATTTGAAGATTTATCATATAATATTTCTAATTTATCTTCTATTCTATTATAATATACTTTATTTAATTTAATAGAAATTCCACTTCTTAATGGAGGAATATTATTATATAATATTATATCACTTTCATCTTTACCATTATATTCTAAATATTCAAAATTTATATCATTACTTATTTTTTCTTGTATAAATTCTTTAATTGATTTTAAATTTTTATTATTTAAAGAAAATATTATATTATTTTTAAGAGAATTTTTTACTTCTTCAATATCAATTAATAATCCTTTATTCCCAATATCATTTAAAGAAAATTGATCTAACTTATTTTTTTCATTTAATATACAATAAATTTGGAATAAATTAATATATTTATCATTATTAAATTGATTAGTAGAAATATTATTAGAATAACTAATTAAAGAAGCAGTTTTAATAGATAAATATCTTGAAGTATTAACTTGTTTATTTTTTTCATTTTCACTATTTGGATTTTTATAAATTAATTTTTTATTCTTTTCATCAATTTCAAAATTTAAATTATTAATAAATAACTTTTTCATATCTTTATCTAAATTATCAATATCATTAAAATTAATTTCAATAATATCATAATCAGTATTATTTGTAATATAATTAATTAATTTTTCAATTTGACTTGCCCAAGAATTATTATCATCATTATAATTAATTGAACTTAAATGATTAATTAAAATAGTAATTGGTTTATCTAAAGAAGAAAAAGAATAATTACATAAAGCAGTTATATTTTCATTATTTTCATTTTTAGGATAACAAATTAAAATTTTTGGATATAAACCTTTAATTAAATTATTAGGATAAAAAGATTCTTCTGATAAATTAAATAATTCTTTTTCATTTTCTGGTATATTTTCAAAATAATTTTTTTCAGAAAGTATTCTTATTAAATTATTTATATCATCTTTATAATATTCTATATTATAATCATCTTTATTTGTTTCAAAGAATTTATCATCTGATTTTACTTCTTCAAATCCACCATAATCTTCATTTTCTTCTTCATTTTCTTCTTCTTTTTTTTCTTCTTTTTCTTCATTTTCATCATTTTTTGATTCTTCATTTTCAAATTCATTTTTATTTTGTTTTTTACTTTTTAATTTATTTTCATTTTCCTTTTCTTTTTCCTCATTTTCAAACTCATTTTGATATTCTTCTATTTCACTTTTATTTTCTTGATCACCATATACAATTTCAAAAATTTCTTCTTTATTTTGAGAAAAATTATCTTTATTTTCATTTTCTTTTTCAATATTATTATTATCATTTTTATTTTCATTTTCATTATCAATTTTTTCATTATTTTCATTAATACTTTTTTTTTCTTCTTTTTTATTATTAAAATCTTCTTCTTTTGTTTTCTTTTTATCATTTTTTTTATTTTTTTCAATATAATCACTCATTGAATGATCTATATTTTGTTCTTCTCTATCTTTTCCAATACTATCTAATCTTTTTAAAAATTCATCTCTTGACATTGATGGAATTTGTTCTCTTTCAATTCTAATTCTATTATTTGAAAGATTTTCATTATAATTTTTATCATATATATAATTATTATTTTGATAATTATTTACTTGATAATTACTTCTTGATTGATTCATATTATTTTTAAAATGTTTATGTTTATAAAAATTTTGTTCACCATTTAAAAACATTAAATTATATTTTTCTTCTCCATTTATAACTTTTAATTTGTATAAAGTTCTATTCATATTTAAATTATTTAAATTTATATTATTTCCACTTTTATTAAAAGATGAATCTATTCTTGATTTTGCAGAATTAATTCTACTAGTTTTACTAATAAAAGAATTTTTTCCTGTAAAATTATTAATATTATTATTATTAATAAAGTTATTATTATTACTTCTATAAAGATTATTAAATCCACTATTACTATAATTATAAAAATTAAATGAAATATTATTTTTATTATTTTTTTTATCTTCATCAATATTAAAAAACATCATATCTTGAATAAAATAATATTTTGCTTGTTTAATCCTTTTCATTAATTCATCATTTATTGGAATAGTAATTTTATCTTGTCTTCTATTTCTACTATTTTTTTTAGGAGAACAACAAATTAAAAAAGGATCAATATCTCCATTTGTAAAATCAATATAATTTCCTAAATAAGAATTTCTTAAAAAATTCATATCATTTTTCATTTTAATTAAATAATCATTATTATAAATATAAGCTTTATTCATTTTATTAAAATTAAATTTTCCATTTAAAGATTTATAATATGAAAGTTCTCTTACTTTTAATAATGAATTAACACAATTAATTGAATTATATCTTAATGCTTCAATCACATTAATAATATCATTTAATATTGAATCATTTAATTGTTGATCTCCTTCTGGGAAAGTTGATTCAACTATTTCTTCAAATTTTCTTAATAATTGAATATTTTTTTCTCTTTGTGTAACATCATTTGTAAATTTTATTAAAATTTCTCTAAATTTATTCAAATTTTTCATTTCATTTTCAATAATAATTTCTTTTTCTTCATCTGATAAAGGAGATAATAAATTTTTAAATTGGTTTCTAAATTCATTTGTTACTCCTAAATCATTCCAATAATTTATTAATGTAGAAAATTCTTTATTTAAAAATGAGTCATTTGGGTCTATTATATTTTTATTAGAATTTCTGTGAGAAAGAAAATTTTTATTTGTTTGATTTGTTTGTTTTGGAATTATTGGGAAATTTTTATTATTCCATGATTCATTTGTTCTATTTGTTGCTGTTTTTGGTCTTGTTTTTTTCATTTCTAACATTAGTTATTAAAAAAAAATTATTAATTAATTTAATTTATTTTTTATATAATTTTTTTTTATATATTTAAGAAATTATCCAAATTTATTTTTGGAATGATTTCTTTTCTTATTTCAATATTTAAGTCAATTAATACAATTTCTCCATAATAAGAATGACCAATTAATTTAATCCAATTTGGAAATATTTTTATTAATATTTTTATGTAATTTAATATATTATTTTGATTAAAAAAATTATTAATATTTTTTATTGTTAAAAGTTTTGATATTAATTCTGAAATATTCCAAGATTCTTTTTTATGTAATAAACATAAACTTTGTATTTGAATTATTAGATTTGGAATACATTTTGATAATTCTTGTTTTTCATGATGATTTTGAGAGAATTTTAATATTTCATTACTTATTTTAATTGCTTCTTCCTTTTTTCTTAAATTATTAATAAAATCTTTTGAACAATATTTTTCTAAAATTGTATATTTATTTTCAATTATTTCTTTATCATCATTTAAAGCTTTTTCTATTAATTTTTTTTTAATATCATTATTTATAATACAATGTTGATAATAATTAATTTTTTTTGGTTTAGATTCTATTTCAAATTTAGGAATATCTCTTATATTTTCAATATCAAAATTTTTATGCCAACTTCCAATTATATAAGGATCATAATTTTCAATTTTATTTTTTTTCAAATATTTTTCATGTTGTAAATTAACAATTTCTAATAGTATTTTTTTAAATGTTTCTTTTCTTTGATTTAAAATATTATTTGATAATATTTTATATTCAGGTGCAAAATTTTTTGTAATATTAGCAAATAAATCTTTTTTTGTCAAATGAGTAAAGCTTTTTGATCTTTTTTCTATATCTTTTGGGATATCTATTAATAAATCAAAATCATTATTTTCAAAATTTTTTATCCATTTTATTATAAAAAAATGAGGAACTATAAATAATATTTGTCTAAAAATATCTAAATTAAATCTATGTTTAAAACTTGATTCAATTGAATTAGAAATTCTATTTAAATTTATTGTTTTATTTGATTTTATTGTTTTAAAATGATTAATAATTGAATCTAATTCAATAAATGATCTTAATAATATTTTGTATTTTAATGGAAGTTGTAATTCAATTTTCTTTTTTTTTAATTCATCTATTTTATCAATTATATATGATATAGGTATTTTTTTTTTCTTTTCATTTATATCATTAGGTATATTATTTATTTGTTTTCCTTTTCCATTAAATATTGTATTTTTTAATTTAAATTTTTTAGCAAATTGAAAAAAAGTATCAATTGTATTAATTTTTTCTTTAGTATAATTAAAATTATTTTTATTATTTTTGATTAATGATTTCCTTGTTAATTTTATAATTTGATTATTTAAATTTTCTTTATTTTGAGAAAAATTTATATTTTTTTTTTGAATGAAATTAAGATAATTTTCAATATTAATTACTTTTTCATATCCATTAGTATAATTATAATTTATTGAATTCCTCTTTATTTGCTTTAATTTTTCTCTTTTTCTTTTTTTTTGTAAATTTACAAATTCATTTAATTCATTTAAAGTATAATTACCTTTTCTTTCAAAAATAAAGAAAAAATAATTTTCTTCGTTAAAACCCAAACATAAGTTTTTACTTAGCATTAATTAAAAATAATTTAGAGTCTAATATATAAAAAATTTTTATAATTTTTAAAATTAAAACAAAAGAAACGTTAAAAAATAAAATAAATATTATTTATATTTTTAAAAAGTAATAAAAATATATTTTAATAATTATTTTATAACAGAAATTAAAGGTAAAATATAATTTCCACTATAATAGGAACCAATAACATTTTGATTTTCTTTTAATGTATTTTTTTTATTTTGTTTTTTATTATTATCGAAAATATGTTTTTTAATATTTTTTTTTAATTCAAAAACACTTTCAGAATTATTTCTATTTATATTTTTATTTGAATGATCTTTAATATAACTCGAATATTCTTTTGAAGAGAATTTTGTTTCTCTTGAAATCATTTTTTGATTTGAAAAATGTTTACGTAATTTGAATCTATTTTCTATATTTTTATTGATTATAATTGAACAATTTAAAGAAATATTTTTTATTTTTTTTTTATTATTTTTTTTATTAATTACTGATATATCATTCATTGATAAGTTTCTTGACATAGAATTATTTTTTGTACTTAAAAGATTAGAATTTGAATTACTTTTATATAATTGATTTTTATATAACTTAAATGTTTTAAGTAATTTAGTTTTTTCAAATTTGTTATTTTCTTTTTTTAAATTTTTATTAAAATTATTTTGAGTATTTTTAACAGAAGATTTGGATTTTAAATAATTATTAATTAAATTTTGATATTTTTCATTATCAGTAAATAATATTGGTAAACTTCTTTCTTTATTTAATTTTTTTCTAATTATAATTTGTTTTTCTAAAATACTTTTAACCATTGATATAAATTTATCATA
Organism: Isotricha sp. YL-2021a; assembly: GCA_023806865.1. Taxonomy (NCBI): domain Eukaryota; phylum Ciliophora; class Litostomatea; order Vestibuliferida; family Isotrichidae; genus Isotricha; species Isotricha sp. YL-2021a. The sequence continues at coordinate 7,948 of JAJJLH010002108.1, forward strand.
ATTTTCTCTTAAATGATTTTTCATTCTTGATATAAGATTTAAAGGAATTTTTTCAGTATTAATTGAAAAAATAAAAAAATTATTACTATAATTACTAGAATATAAAGAAAAATTATAAATACAATTTTGATTAAATATACTTTCTAATCCAATAATTCCTCCTTTTCCAATTGTTAATATATTATATTCATTATATTCTTTATTAATTTCATTATAAATTTTTTTTTTTAAAATAAATTCTCCAATATAAATAATATAAATAAATTTTGCCTTTTCTCCTTCAGAAATAATTTTTTCATTTTTATTACAATTAATAGGAATTGTATTATTATATAATATCATAGAATAATCATTATTTGAAATTGGAAAAGGAAATAAATTTTCTTTTATAAAAGCTCTTTTTATTTTATCACTATTTTCTAAACATTTATAAAAAGATTTTTCAAAATTTTCAAAATTCAAAGAAAATAAATATGTATCTTCTAAAGCATAAACTGAACATGTTCTATTTTGATGATATATTAATCCCCAATCACCAAAACAATATCCTTCACCTTTTTGAAATAATTCTTCTTCATATTTTTCTATTATTTCTTCTTGTTTTAATTTTATATTATTTTCAATTTTTAAAATTAAATTTCCAAAATTATTTATTAAATTCAAATTTTTTGTATCATCTTCAATAATTTTTTTTCTTTTTAATATTTCTTTTTTATTTATAAATATATTATTTACTATTTTATTTTCATCATTATTATTATCTGTTTGTTTTATTGTATCATCAGAATCTTTTATTTTTATTTTTTTATGATATTTTTTATTTTCAATATTCCTTTTTATTTCATTTATTTTTCTAAATGAAATTTTTCCTTTAATTACACCAAAAAATAAATTTGACTCATCACCTTCATGAAATAAATATTCACCTTTAACAATAAAAACTAATTCAAAATAATTTGCTGCAATGTATATACTTTTATCATCTATTAAATTAATTTCTGAATATTTGTTAAATCCATCTAATTTTTTTAGAAGATACCAAATTCTCTAATTAAATTATAAAATTTATATTTTACTTCTATATTTCTTGTTTTTTCATCATAAATAAATGAAAGTTTATTTGTTTTTTTTATTTCTTCTGGTTTTGGTTTTTTTAATTCTTTAATTAATAAATCTGAATATGAACCAATAAAATCAATTTCTTGATCAATAATTTTTTGAAGTTCTTTTAACTTTTCATTATTCATGAAATTTTTTCAAAATTAAAATTGAAGAAATAAAAATTAAAATTATTTTAAATTTTATTAATTTAGTTAAATTTGAATATTATTTAATTTTATTATGTTGAAAAGTTTTAAAATATTTTTAAAAAAATGTTGCAGAATTCCTATAAAGAAAAAATAAAAAGAATATATAAATTATTTATAGAAAAATATACTTCTAATGAATATTCTTTTGGTTATTTAGTAATAAATAATATTTTAGAACATGATAAATCAATTTTAGTTTGTAAATATAAAGAGTTTTTAGTATCAAATGATGCACATGAATTTTTAAGAAGATTTTATAAATCTGGTGAAACAAGAAAAAGATTAAAAGCAATTATAAGTTTCTATTCTGATAATATGAAAATTTTTCCAAATTATATTTCAATTCCAGAAAATAAATATTTATATAGAAATATAAAAAAGAAACAATATTTTTTAGATCATCAAAATGAAATTGAGAAAGAAGAATTTGAACAAATAAAATTTCATAAAGAAAATGGAAAAGGGAAATTAATATTAAAAACAAATCAATTATTTACAAAAGATGTAATAAATGATATTCAAAATTTTGAAATTAAAAATAATGATAAAGATGATTCTTTCTTTTCAACTTTATCAAATCTTTCTAAGAAAAAAAAGACTAAAATAGGAAATAATTCTTATTCTAAAGATAATTCAAAATATGATTATGAAAATGAAACAAGACAATCTATAGAAAATATTTTAAGTATATTAAATGATACTAAAATAAATGTATCTGATTTAAGAAAAAATTATATTATTGATTCAAAATCAAAAAGTAAATTAAGTAAAAATATAACAAAAAAAAGTACAAATAATAATTTTTTTATACAGAAAAAAAATAAAAATATGATAAAATTTAATAGTCCTAAATCTAAAGATGTAAAAAAAATGATAAATAAATCAAATGGATTTAATGTTTTTACTAATTTTAAAAAAAATGTAGTTCCTAAAATTCAAAGAATAAAAAATAGAACATCATTAATTTTAAATGAAACAAGTAAAATTACAAATATGAGTAAAGCATCTTTTAATCAAACTTTTAAAACACCAAAAGCTATTAATGGACAAGGAAAAATAAAAGTAAATAATTTTAATAAATATGATTTTAAAAACAATGAAATTATAAAAGAAATAGAAAAAAATTGTAATAATAATAAAAATCAAAAAATATTTACTTTAGAAAATGAATCTTTAAAACATAAAAAAATAACTCAATTTTCAAGAATAAATACTTTTAATACTTTATCAGAAAGAAATTTAAAGAAAAAAAGTTTAATTAATAATGAAACAAGATTATTAATAGAAAAAAATACATTAGAAAATGGTTTAATTACAATTGAAAGAGATAATAATTTAATATGTAAAACTGAAAATTCTTCTAATCCAGGACACAGAAAAAATTTAAGTGGAAAATTAAATATGAATTATATAAAACCACAAGAACAATTAATAAATGAAAAATTATTAAAAATAAAATCAAAAACTAAACATAATGGACTTTTAAATTCAATTTCAAGTTTAAATAGTTTTAAAAATAATAAACAAATTGTAAATTATATTGAAAAAAAAAATAATAATGTAACAAATAAAAAGTTATTTAATAATATAAATTCATATGATTCAAATTTAAAATATTCTCATTCATTTAAATATGTTGGTTATAAAGATAATGAATCAACAAAAACAAGTGATAAAAATTTTTTTACTAATATTACAGAAAGAGAAAAATCAAATAATTCAGAAAAAAAAAAAAACATTTATTAAATTTCAAAATAATTTTAATACTACTTCTTATTTAAAGAAAACAACTCCTAAAATAAATAGTAAATTTACTAATAAACAACAAACTATTAAAGTAAACAGAAATAATTTTTTACAAAAAATAAGAGAAAAAACTGAAGCTAATTTAATAAAAAAAAAAATAGATGAAATTTCAAATGACAAATTAAATGATTTAAGTAAAAATCTTTCCAATTAAAAAAATAATGTAAATATAATCATTTTATTTTTCTATGTTATGTAATTGATGTTTATATATTATTTTGATTTAACGTTTTTTATTTATTAATATATTATAAAAAAAAATATTTAATCTTTAAAAAAAAAACTATAAAAAAAGAAAAATATAAAAACATAAAAAAACAATATTTAATCATATAAAAAAATGTCAAGAAGAGTTCAAAAAAAAACTGTTGTTCAAGAAGAAGAAGTTGAAGAAAATCCAGAATCAAGTAAAGAAGAAATAATAGAAGCTTTTGAATATTTTGATAGAGATGGAAGAGGAACAATAAATAAAGATGAATTAAGAGTTATTTTAACTAAATTAGGAACTCCAATGAGTGAAGAAGAAGTAAATGAAATTTTCAAAGAAGCTGGATTAGATGATCAACCAAATGTTAATTATAGAGAATTTGTTGAATATTGGGAATCTCAATAAAATAAGTTTTAATTTAACAAAAGAACTTTTATAATTTTTTTTTAAGAAAAAATATAAAAAAAAATAAAATTTTTTTTATTATAATTTTTGATTTTAATAAAATTAATTATTATTTAAAATAATATTTAATAATATTTTTATTAATAACACTATTCATAATTTTTTAATTTGTTAATATTTATTCCCATAAAAAAATAAAAATTAAATACTTTGAAAAAAATTAATAATTTTTTTAATGAATTAGTAACTGACAATTTCAATTTCATTTTCATTATTATTATTATTATCATAATTATCATAGTCATCATCATCATTTAAAATTATATTTTTAAACTCTTCATAAAAAATAGGATGAGGATGATTATTAAAAAATTTATTAATATCATCTTCAGAATCTTTAAAAGGTAAATTATGTTTATTAAAAAATCTCATAAAAGTCATTTTAGTTAAAGTATCAGGAAAATCATACATAATTTTAGGAGCAGGTTCAACATTTCCATTAATATCAAAAATTTCATGTTTTGGATTATCACATAAAGGTCTATCACAAAAATAACTAAATAAATATTTAAATATTTCATCATTATTTTTTAATTCAGTTATTTCATCAATATAAAAAAAAGATAAAAATGTAGAATAAGTTATAATTCCCCAATCTTTATATTTTAAACTTTTTGAAGAAGCACTTCTATGTAAACTTTTCATTCCTTCTCCATTTGTACTTTTTTCTATCATATAATCTTCTTGTTTAAATAAAGTTTTTGCTTTATTTGAATGATTTAAATCTAAAAATGAAAAAACTTTTCCATTTTCTTCATTTATTATATCTCTTCCTTTAAATTCTTCGAAAACTTCTCTTGATTTTAAATAACCAGAATAATTAAAATAATTATCTATAGCAACAAACATTTTTTTATAATGTGATCTTTTTTTAAATGAACTTAACCAAATATACATATAAACAAAAGTTTTTTTTATTATTGAACTTTTAACATATTTTTCCATTAATTCAACTGTTTTTATACTAAAAAATTCATCAATGAATCTATCGATAGAATCATTACCAAAAAAATTATTAGTAATTATATTAAAAACATTATGTCTAATTGCAGAATTTGCAGTAATTCTTTTATGATAATTTACTTCTAACATTTTTTTAATTAAATCAATATCTTCATCTGTTACTTTATTTGATTTACCTGTTTCATAATCAATTTGTTCATTTTTTATTTTATAAAATAATTCCTTTTCATTATCAGAAATAAAAGGAAATTTCCCAAAACAATATAAATAATATATTATTCCTACTGACCAAATATCACTTCGTCTTTGTATTTTACCTTCAAAAGCTTCTGGTGACATATAACTTGGAGTTCCTGCTAAAAAATTTTCATTTGCTTTATTTTTATATGTTCCTAATCCAAAATCTATAATTTTTAATCCATAATTTTCATATAATAAAATATTTTCTGGTTTAATATCTCTATGTACAATTCCTTTATTATGTATGTAACATAAAGCTGAGAGAATTTGATATATTATTAAACGAAATTCTTCTATTTTTATTTTTTCTCTTTCTTTAAGTAAAATGTAATATAATGATTTTTCTGATACAAATTCCATTAAAATATTAAAATTTGAATAAGTTTCAATTGTACAATAATAATTTACTATATTTGGATGATCTAATTGAGATAAAATTTCAATTTCATTTTTTAAATTTGTTAACATTTTTGAAGTTAAATTTTCTTTTGGAATTGTTTTTATTGCAAATTTTGCATTTTTATAAATTTTATCTTGATATAATTTTACTTGACCAAATGCTCCATGATTTACAATTTTCACAAAAGCATATTTTTTTCTTATATCATAATGATAAACTTCAGGTATCATATGTTCATCTTCAGTAATTATTGGTTTAATCTCTTCTTGGATTCGATTACAAGAACAACCCATTTTTTTATTGATAATAAAAATATTTTTTTTATAAACAAACTGATTGAAAAAAAGAAAAATTAACATTAAATAAAATATATAACTAAATAAAAAATTTATTAATATTATTATTATAATTAAAAAAAAAATGAATCAATTTTGGGATAGATTTGTAACAAAAGATAGGAGAAAATTACGTTTGAGAATGTTACAAAGTGAAAATTCAAAAAATTATTTTCCTTTATCTCAAAGAACACCTTATTTTCAAAAAATAATGAATAAATATAATAAATTAAATAAAAGAAATTTAAATTATCATGATATAAATACACTCTTAGCAGATTATAGAGAAGATAAAATAAAATCTTTAACTGATGCTGAAGTAATGAAAGAGGAAATTGGTTCTGAAATAAAAAAATATAGAGAATTACAAAAATTACCTCATCAAGCAAAATCAGATATAAAAAATTTAATTATTAAAAAAGGAAAAGAAAATAGAAAAAATCTTTTAATTTCTTTAGAAAGATTTGAAAAAAGAGGAAAATTAATTATTCCAGATTGGAAAAAGAGAAAAGAATTAACTTCTGAATTAAATCCAAATAAAATTTTATATCCTCCTAAAATATTTCATTATAATACAAGAAATAATTTTTTGAATAAAACTAAAGATACTTTAAAATCATATAATTCAATTGATGAAAAAGAAAAATCTAATACTTATATTGATTTTAGAACTACACTTCATCAATTACATAATAAAATTGATAATATGGCAAATGATGTTGAAAATGAAAGTAGAATGTTGAAAACTACTTATAAAAATAATATTGAAATATTTAGTAATGATTTTGATGAATGGAAAAAAACTCAAGAATTTAGATATCCATGGTTAGTTCCTAAGAAATATTAGTTAATTATATTCAATTTGATATTTTTTTTTTCTTTTTCATTAAAAATATTATATTATATTTTATTATTTTTATATTGTTTAATATTTTTACTTTTTCTAGAATTTTATTATTTTTTTTAAAAAATATAAAATAGTTTGTTTAATAAAACAATTTTAATAAATGTAATTAAAAATTCTACTTCATATATAATATAATTTTTTTTAAAATTTTAAAATTAACTTTTTCTAAAAACTAAATATTTTAACTAATATTTTATAAAAAAACAATTTTATCCCCAAATTAATTCAGCAGAATAAGTAACATAAAGAAATCCATCCTCATCTTTATATTTATCATAAGCTTCCTGCATTAAATTATCTAAACCAACTTGATGAGCTCCATTAAATAATAAGAAAAATGATTGTTTTTCATCAATTGTAATTCTACTTTTTAACATATTACAAAATTGAGATACTGTTAAATCATCTGGAACTAAATATTTTGTTTTATCTATTTCTTGAATTTGACATTTAGGATCTTTTTCACATATTACTGGAATTTTATCTGGACATTGTAATTTTAATTTTGAACTTTCTTCTTTTCTTTTATTAAAATCTGGGAATTCTTTTTTGAATTTAAAATCCATTTTTTTTTATTTGTTTTTTATATTTAATGATTAAAAAAAAATACAATTATTTTTTTTTATTTAAATTTTTTATATAAAAAATTATTTATTTAATGAAATTTAATATTTATTTATTTCTTATAATATTATAAATTATTTCATTTTTTTTTAATTCATCATTTAATTCTTCAATTAATTTCTTATTATAATACCCATTTTCATTTTTTAAAATTTCAATTTGTTTTTTTATAGCATCACTTATTAATTTATATAATTTATTTTCAGGTAATTTCATAAGAGAATTAAAAGAAGGTTTATATTCATCTGGTCTAAAATCAAAAATTTCTCCATTTGAATTACAAAAAACATATTTAAATCCTGGTAATTCAATACATTTTTCATTATTATTAATATCATATTTTGGTTCCTTTTTCCAATCAATTAATTTTACAATTCTTAATTTATTTTTTTTTAATTTATTTGAACAATCATAATTATCAGGTGGCCATTTTGGAAGAACATACCACCATCTTTTAAGTAATTGATATACTAAAATTGATTTTGTTTTTGGTTTTTGATTTTTATTTGTTGTATTTTGTTTTATTTCTATTTTTTTAGGTTTTTCATTTTCTGATGATGATGATGATGATGATGATGATGATGATGAGGATGAGGATGAAGATGAAGATGAGAAAGAAAGAGATGAAGAATTTTTTTTTTCATTTTCTGAGTCACTTATATTTATTATTTCAATTATTTTTTTTTTTTCTTCTTCAGTCTTTTTTTCTTTTTCTTCTTTTTTTAATTTTTCGTCTCTGTTTCTTTTTTGATTTAATATTTTATTTTTATTATTATTATTTCCTATTTTTAATGAAATGTTATTAATATTATTTATTTCTTTTTTATTTATTAAAATATTATTATTATTTGTATTTGATGTAGTTTTCTTTATTAATTGTTTTATACTCTTTTGAGTATTGTTCTTAATAATTTTTTTTTCTTTTATAAATGGTTTTTTTTGGAGTAATTTTTTGATAGCATTTAATTTTTCTTTTGAAGATAAAAATGTTTTTTTTATTATTACATTATTTTTTAATTCAGTTTTATTTGAATTATCTTTTAATTTATCATTTAAAATTTTTTCACTTGTACTTTTTATTTTATTTATTTCAATATCCTTATCATCATAATCATCCATAATAATTTCATTAGACATTTAATTATGTATTTTTATATCTATAATGAAATTATATATATATTCCAAAAAAAAATTAAAAAGTTTATTTTTAAAAAAAAATATAATAATAATAAAACATATAAAATTTATTTAATATATAAAAAATAATTTTTTATTTAAATTGCGCTTTCCCATTAGCTTTCCTATTAGAACCATATTTCTTTAAATTAGTTTCATGAGCTAATTTAGTTCCAAATTGTATAGCTCTTTTTTCAAACATATAACTTAAATTAAATCCAATTAATTTCCCAACATTTCTTAATAAAATTTTTTCCCCAATTCCTCTTTTTAAATTAAAATTAGTAACATTATTAATATCTTTAATAGAAGATAAAAAATTAATTAATTCAAAATCAAAGAAAGGGAATCTTAATTCAATTCCATTATCACTACAAACACGATCATCTCTTCCAAAATTTCTATTCCAAATTCTATTTAAATCTTTAGACATATGATTTTTAATATCACCATTTTTATATCTACTATATCCACCAAATAATTCATCTGCGCCTAAACCGCTTAAAATTATTTTTGCTTTTGAAATATATATTTCTGTTAAATTTGTAAATTTTTCATAGTTTATTTTTTCTATTTGCTTACTTAATATATTATTATTGTAATTATTTTTATTTATTTTGTTTAATTCATTTATTTGAAAAATATCTTTGTTTTTAAAATAATTAATCATTTGTTCCTTATTTACTAAAAATCCTTTTTTCATTGTTGCAAATTTTAATGCTGTTGATATATTAAAATCCATATGAGTTTCTCTTGGATATATTAAATTTAAAACATATTTTTGGAAATTATCATTAATATCATTTGAATAATTTTTATCTATTAAAATTAAATTTATTTTTCTATTTGGAAATAAAGTTATTAATTCTTTATAACCAATTATTCCAGAATTTCTATCAGGTGCATTTTCTTTTTCAAAAGATAAATTAAATAAATCAATTATAAAATTTTCTGGAGTATTTAAAATTGTATAATATGATAATAATAAAGAATCAATTCCTCCTGAAAACATTATTCCAATTGAATCTTCTTTATTTAATGAAATTGATGGAATATTATTTATTCTTTTATTTACTGCAATTTTTAAAAATTCTGAACATTTTTCTTCTAAATTATTATATGATGTTATTTCAGGAATTAATTCATTAAATCTTAAATCAGAAGGGAATTTAATATAAGGATTTTTAATTAAAGTAAATTTATTATCATTATCTTTATCAATTATTAAAAGATGATTATTTGGTATTTCAATAATTAAAATTTCATTTTTAAAATTTCGATTATTATATAAAGATAAAGGGAGAAATGAAGAAATTATTATTATATTTAATTGCTTTATATAAGATAAAATTAAACTTCTTTTTCCAAATAAATCTCTATTAATTAATATTTTATTATTTATATTATCATGAAAAATAAAAGCATGATCAGATTCAATTTGATTTATAATTTGAAAAAAATTATTTGAATATGTATTAATATTTGAATCTTTATTATCTTGTGAAAATTTATTTAAAATTTCTGATAATATTATTCCATCATTATCTTTTGACAAATTTTTTTCAAATAAAAATGATTTATTTTTAATATCAAAAATCTCACCATTATATTGAAGAATATTTTTAGTATTTTCATTTATTATTGGTTGTTTTGTAATTGAATTTATTCCACGTAAATTTAATACTGAATCAATTAAAATTGATGATTCATTATTTGATATTAAATTAAAAATATCTTTATAATTTTTTAATTTATTTAAATCATTTAATTCATTTATTTCTTTGTCTTTTAATAATTCTAATATATTTATAAAATCAGGTCCTCTATTTTTTATTTGTTCTATAATTTGACAAAAATCACTATTATTTATTGAATCTATATTAAAATTTAATTCTGAATTTGTATTTATTTCATTTTCTTCATTGTCATTATTATTATTTATAGAATTATTATGTTCAATATCATCAAAGCTTTTTATATATTCTTCAATTTCTTTAATTATATCATAATCTTTTTGGGATAAAATTAATTTTGTAATAAAACAAATACCACACATTTTTACTTATAAAGATAAAAAATATAGAATTAATTATTAATTATATATATTATTAAAAATACAAAAAATATATTTTATTTTTTAATCATCTTCACTTTCATAATCTTCTTCATATTCTTCATTTTCATTATATACATTTAAATCTTCATTACTCATATTTTTCCTTTCTTTATTAAATCTTTCACTTTCTATTTTTTTTCTTTTTTCTTCTTCTTCTAATTGTTTAATTCTAATAATTAATTTTTCTTTTTTTGTATGATTATGTAATAATGGAAAAAAATATATTTTTTTCAATGAAGTTTTCTTTTTAGAATTATCCATTATAATATTTAATACATTAATGATATGTTTATATTCTTTTTTAGTTCCTTGCAAATTATTTGCAGAAAAATATTTTTTACAAATTAAATAAACCAATTCAAAAAATTCATATTCAATTATTTCATTATCAAATAAATTTTCAATGTATAATAAAAGTTTCTTAGGAGATTTTTTTAATTCTTCATTATTAAAATTAGCTTTTTCTTTATAAAAATAAGTAATTAATTCACAAAAAACTAATTTTGATGGAATTAAAGAAATTAAAAAGGATGATTTTTTAATAATAAAATTATAAATAAATCTATATGAGATACTTTGATTATTTTTTGAAGGAGAAGAACAATAGATATAATATAATTTCTTAAAAATATTTTGAATATCAATATAAAAATTTTTAATAAAATCATTAATTAAAGTTCTTTCTTGTAATTTTAATTTTGTTTCTGTTGCAAATGTTTGACTATTAAATGATTGATCTAATCTAGAAAAACTTGAACGATTTTTTTTAACTTTTGGTTGAATTGTTAAATTTATTATTTTTTTTAATTTATCAGTTATTTTTTCATTAGATTCATAATATTTAATAAATGCACATCTAATTAAACATTCATGAAATAATCTAGGAAGTATAATATTATTTTTATAATGAATAGAATTTTCTATTATAAATTTTTTTTTTTCTAATATTTTAAAATGATTTTCAAGATTTTTTCCTTTATAATAATATTCTAAATAATTTTGATATTGATACATAAAATTTACTTTTGCTTCATATACCATTGAATCAACATAATTATATATATCTTTTGGTTCATTTATATAATCTGGAATTAAATATAAATTATAATTATTATTTTTCCCATTATAAAAAATTTCATCAAATAATTTAATTGTAAAATTTTCATTTAATATTCCATTATCTCTAAAATGGAACCAAATATCTTTTAAAGAAATACAAAATGAAACTTCATTTGTTTTTATTTGTTCAGGAATTATAACTTGATTATTATTTGGGTTTTGATAATTTAATTTTATATTATTCTTAATTGAAAAAGGATTTTCAATATTAATTTTTGAAAAAACAAGTTCATCATTTTCTTTATTTTCATCTAAAGAAAATTTTAAATAAATTGAATATATTCTTCTTATTGTTGTTAAATATCTTAATAAAAAATTTTCAATTTCTAATAAATCTTGTTTTATATTTTTATCAAGAAGAATTAAATCTCTTAAATCTAAATAAGGTTCAAATTTATTTAAATTTAATTTTCCAAAATCTTTTTCAATTTTTTCATTTATATTATTAATTATTTTTTCTTTTTCAATATCTGTAATTTCTTTTTCAATTTCAATTTCATTTTCATTTTCATTTTCTTTTCTTCTTTCATTTTCTTTATCATTACTTTTACTTTTGATTTTATCAATCAATTTCTCTTTAGAATTATTATTACTTTGATGTTTATTAAATTGAAAATTATTAAAATCATGTTCAGAAATATTAAAACTACCAATTGATTTTTTTATAAAATTATTTTTTTTACTTGCAATAGGATTTCTAAAAGCATCAGCAACACTCATTCTTTTCATTTTTAAAATTTCATTTTTTTGATTAACATTAATAACATTATTATTATTATTATTATTATTATTATTATTATTATTATTATTATTATTATTGTTATTATTATTATTATTATTATTATTATTATTATTATTATTATTATTATTATTATTATTATTGTTATTGTTATTATTATTATTATTATTATTGTTATTATTATTATTATTATTGTTATTGTTATTGTTATTATTATTATTATTAATTTTTTTATCATTATTATTATCTTTTTTCACAAAAGAAAAATTTTTTTTTAATTTTTTATCATCGAAAAAACTATCATCAAATTCAAAACGATAATTAGAATTTTCAATAAAAGTTAATTTATTTTTTTCAACCATTATATCATTTTTAAACCATCCAATATAGCATTTCCCATTTTGAAAAACCATTTTTCCAAAACCATTTTTAAAATTATTTTTCCATTCTCCAATATAATAACTTCCATTAGCATAAAAAAAAATCCCAAAACCATTTCTAATTCCTTTTTTCCATTCACCAATATATCTATTTCTCAATAATTTAATTTCTCCTTTATTTTCAAACCAAATATGAATTCCATTTCCATTTTGTTCATTTTTTTCCCAATATCCAAAATATTTTTCCATTAAATCAAACCAAATCATAAATCCATAACCATCAATAAAATTATTTTTAAAATTTCCTTTATATAAATTACCATTATTCCAAATTATTTTTCCTTCTCCATTAATTTTTCCTTTTTTCCAATTTCCTTCATAAATCATATTTTTACTTTTCATAATTCCAAAACCATTTTTTAATCCATTTTCCCAATTTCCTTCATACGAAATATTTTCCTTTTCAAAAATATATTTTCCAAAACCATTTCTTAATCCATTTTTAACTTCTCCTTCATAAGTTGCTTCAGTTGGAAAATAAAATTTTCCTTCACCAGAAATTTCACTTTCTTTAATTTGTCCTATATATGTTGTTCCATCTGGAAAATAAATTGTTGATGAATTTTCATTTGTTGTATCCAATAAACCATTTAATAATGAACCTTTATATGTTATGTTATTTGAAAATATTATTTCTCCATTTCCTGTTAATGTTTCATAATATAATTCTGTATTTTCTTCTTCTATTATTGTTTTTGGAATTGTTGATTTTGTTATTATTTGAGATAAAAGTGGATATGAAATAAATTGAGTTGTTGATGTTATTTTTGATATGTTTGTTGAAAGAAGTGTTTTATTCATTTTTTATTATGTTTTATTTTTTTTTTTTTAAATATTTTTTTAAAATTGAAAATATATTTTTATTTTAAATAAATTTTTTAAAAAAATAAAAACCATATTATAAATGGGAAATATAAGTTATTTTAAAAATTGTTGTCCACAAGAAGAAGAAGATACTAGATTAGAAGATGGGGAAACTGCAAAAGAAATGACAGCATCTTTTGCAAAAATGTACAATGAAAATGTTTTACCACAATCAGAAAACAATTCAAAAGAATTAAACCCAATGGAATCATTATATTTTTTAAAATCTTCAGTTTTAATTGGAAAAGGAAGTGGAAATCCAATTGATAAATATAAAATTGAAGAATTAATTGGAAGAGGTGAATTTTCTTTAGTTTATAGAGTAACTTTAAAATCAAATGGTGAAAGTAGAGCATTTAAAGTAATTAAAAAAGATGAAAAAAATTTTAAACAATCACAAGAACTTTTAAGAGAAATTCAATTATTAGAAGAAACTGATAATCCTTATATTGTTAAAATGTATGAATTTTATGATTGTCCAAGAGCAATTTGTTTAATTAATGAATATTTAAATGGAGGAAGTATTTATGATAAATTAAAAAAAGAAAAAACATTTTCAGAATTTAATACAGCAATTATTATATTCCAAATTTTAAGTGCTTTATCATTTTGTCATAGTCAAAAAATAATTCATAGAAATTTAACTTTATCAAATATATTAATTGATATTCAAAATGATCATTTTATTCATATTAAAATAATAGATTTTTCAACTTCAGCAAAAATGGTAAAAGGAGTTGAAATGGAAGAATCAAAAAGTAATATAAAATATACTGCTCCTGAAGTTTTAAAAGGAAAATATAATGAAACAAGAGATATTTGGTCAGTTGGTGTTATAATGTATATTTTATTAACTGGAGTTTATCCTTTTGATGGGAAAGATATTTTAAAAATAAAAGCTGAAATTGAACTTTGTAATGTTAATTATAAAAATGAAAATTTATTAAAATGTTCTAAAGAATGTATTGATTTATTAAAGGAATTATTAAATAAAGATAAAAATAGAATTAGTGCACAAAAAGCTATTAATCATATTTGGTTTAAGAATTTAAATATTAAAGAAAGATTAACATTTTTACCTTATGATAAAATAAAAAAAGTTTTAGAACAAATTATGAAATTTAAACCAAAGAAAACTTTACAAAAATTATGTCTTGCTTATTTAGTAAGAAATTTCGAACATGAATCAGTTGATGAAGCATCAAATTTATATTTACAAATTGATTATAATAATGATGGAAAAATTGAAAAAAATGAATTTGTAAAACATTTAAAAGAAATTATAGAAAAAACTGGAGAAATAATTGATGAGAATTATTTAAAAAAAATTTTTGATAATATTGATATTGATAAAAGTGGTACTGTTGAATATTATGAATTTGTTGCTGCTGGTGTTGATAAAGAATTAATTCTTAATGATGAAAATATTAAGGAAAGTTTTGAGTTTTTTGATAAGAATAAAAATGGTTTAATTAATTTAGAAGATTTAAGAGTGGTTTTTATGAAATTTAAAGGTTTTTCACAAGATGAGTTTAATGATATTGTTAATGATGTTGATGTTGATGAAAATAACGAAATTGATTTTGAAGAATATAAAAATGTTATGAAAAGTATTATGGAATAATTAAAAAACAAGATTTAATTGTTTTAAAGTTTTATTTTTTTTTTTTTTTGGTTTTTAACATAATATGGATAAATTTTATTTAAAAAAAATATTTTAAAATTTAAAAATTAAATGAATTTTTTTAGAATAAAAAGAATAAAAAAATATAAAAATAAAAAAAAAACAAAATTCCTTTTTTTTTGACAAAAAATATTAAAAATAATAAAACATATAAATTAAAACCATATCAAAATCAATATAAAACCCAATAAAACATTTAACTGACCTCTCAAAAAAAAAAAAACAAAAAAAAAAATTAAAAAAAAAACTAACAACAACCCGCTTTATCCTTAACAACTTTCTGTTTCCCTAAAACAAAATTATTTTTTTGAAAATCAATATTTTTCTTCTTCATAATTTCTTCACTTAAACATAAAAAAGCATCTTCAATGCCACTTCCATCTAAAGCACTAGTTTCAAAAAATTTAATCCCAAAAGCTTCAGCTCTTTCTTTCCCTTCTTCAAAACTAATAACTCTCATATCAACTAAATCTTTTTTATTACCTAAAAGAACAATAGCAATTTCATCACTTTGAGTATTTAATTTAATTTGTTTTATCCAATCATTAATTTTATCAAAAGATTCTTTTTTAGTTAAATCAAATACTAAAATTATTCCTTCTGCTCCTTTGTAATATTGAGATGTTATATTTCGGAAACGTTCCTCTCCTGCTGTGTCCCATATTTTTAAACGTATTTCATGATTATTTATTTTGAGATTTTTGGATTTGAAGTCTATTCCTATTGTTGATATTTGGTTTTTAAAAAATTGACCTTCTACGTAACGACGGAGTATACATGTTTTCCCTACTGAACTTTCTCCTAAGGTTAAAATTTTAAAGGTTAGGATTTCTGACATTGTTTAATTTTTCTTTTTTTGGTTTATTTTTTTTAGTTTTTATTTTTTTTGGGTTATTAATGTAAAAATTAAATTTGTTAAATTAATTAGTTAAAGTTATATAATTTATTTATTAATGAAATAGGGGAAAATGAATTAAATTTCATTAATTATTGACTAAGAAAATAATTAAAAGAATTAAAAAATTATCATTATAGATATTTATCATTATTATTATTATAAAAAGAATTAATCTTAAAAATATATACTTTATCTATTTAAAAATAAAAATATCAAAATAAAAAATAAAAAAAGCTAAAAAGTAATTTTCAAATAAAATAAAATAAATTTTAAAAAAAAACTTTAAAAATTAGCAGTAGGAATTACATCATTTTTAAAATGTAAATAATCATTAATAGGTGGTTTATTTTCTTTCTCAAATTTTTTAATAACACTATACCTATTAATTTTATCAACATCATAAACAAAATTTTGATCCATAGTCTCAATCTTAGGTAAATTATTCTTTTTCATAAACTTCCCAACAGAATTAACTCTATCTCTTTTCATCCAATTACTTTCAGTTTTACAAAAAACATCCTTTTCCAAATTTTTATCTTTAATAAACTTATGTTTCTCTTTATTATACAATCGATCAATAACACCATTTTCAATTTTTTTAACTAATTTATTATGTTTAATTTCTGCTTTACTCATATAATGTTTTTTATTCCAATTTGTTCCAGTTCGATTCCATTCTAAAAAATTATCATTATCACCTCTTAAAAAATCAATTAAATGATAATTTGTTAATGGTTTAGAATTTAATTTTAAACCACCATCATTACATGAAATGTAACTATCTCTTCCACTTCCATCACTTAAATATTTAAAGGGAGCTGCTCTGTGATTTAAACTACGAAAACGATAATTTGATCCTCTTGAATATTGGTTTATGTTTTGACCTGGGAGAATGTCCATTTTCCAGAAACCACCATTATTATATTGGATGTAGATGTCACGACCTTCACCGTTTGAGTTATAGGCGTTGAAATTTGGACGGAATGTACGATATAGGGAACTTACTTCGTGGACTCTGTCTATCATTTTTTTTTTTTTTTTTGGTTAGTTATTTATTTATTATTTTTTTTTTTTTTGAATTTTTTATTTTTTTAGAATTTTTTTGAGATATGATTTTTTTTTTAAAAATTTTTTTTTGTTAATATATTAATTTTTTGAAAAGAATAAAAATATTATTTTAATATTATTTTATATAATATTTTTTTTAATTTAACATATCATAATCATCAACATTATCATTATAAACATCAATTTTTCTTTTAATTTTAGAATTAGCAACCCAACTAATATGATCTTCCATAGTTCTAGTAATTAACATTTCAGGATTATAAACAACTTCAGTACCCAATTGAACTTGTCCTTGTTCAATATAAGTAATACCTTCTTTAATACTTTCACAATATTTATTTCTAAATAAAATAACTGAAAGTCTTCTTCTACAGAATTTAGCAATTCCAATTTCATCAATATCTTTTAGGGAACTTTTACTTTTTATTAGACCTAAATCATATAATCTTTTTAATAATTCTGAAGTTTTTTTTATTCTATATTCATCATCTGGTTTAAGTAACATTAGTTTTGATACAATTTTTTTTATCATTCCTACTATTTTATTATATTTTTTTAAATCTTCTCTTTTTTGAATGTAATATCTTCTCATTAAATGAGTTTCTCTTAAATTATTATCTTTTTTCCAATTGAGAAAATCAACTTTTTTTAATAATTTTTTTTCATGGAATTTAAGTTCTCTCATTTAAGATAAAAAATTAATATTTTGTTTTTTTAAATTTATGAAAATTAAAAAAAATAATAAAAAATGGGAATTTTTGAATCATATGAATATGCAGATCAAGAATTAGATATAAATTTTAAATCATATAAATCAATTTCTGATGAATGGCTCAAAGATAATTTTGAAAATGATTATATATTTTTATATTTAATGCCTTTTAGTGAATATTATTATCTTTTATTATCTGAAGATATGGGAAAAAAAGATAATATTAGTGAAGAACAAATTAGAACTTTTTCAATTAATAGTATTGATAAGTTAATAAATAATTTAATGTCAAAAGAAAAATTTAGTAATTTTATTTATAATACATTATTTACTCATCCTTTATTGAAAAATCAAATAAAAAATGAAAAATATAAAACAAAATGTGGACAATTACTTTTATATATTTATTCATGTTTAAAAAAAAATATTTATAAATATCAATATGGAAGTGAATATATTCCAGGAAGTCCAAATTTAATAACAAAATTACATTTATTAGGAATTGGATTTCTTTATTGTGGAGGTAGAAATATTGAAAAATTAGATTTTTTATTTAGAATTTTTTCTGAACATGATGAACTTGTAAGAAAAAATGAATTAAGTTATAAATTTTTTCTTTCTATTTTTTTAATTTGTAGTCAGTGTTTGCTTTATGCAAATAATAAAATGGATATTGAAGATTATGAAAAATTTCCAATTAGATATTTAAACACAGTTAGAAATACTTTTAGTTTAATTAATGTTGAAATTTGTATTAATTTATTTAATAATTCATTTTTTGAAGAGAATGATTATTATAATTATGATGATTTTATTAGAATTTTTAGAGAACAAGATTTTGATTGGATTTTTTCACCAAGTGGAATTAGAGATTTTTTAGAAAGAAATGATGAAAAAGAAGCTAATAATTGGAGGGAATTAATAAGAAATTATACAAAAAGAACTATTATTAGAGCAATAAATTCTCATCGTCTGTCAGGTAGTTTAAAAGACAATTAGTTCATACTTTTTAAAATTATTTATTTTTATTTAATATAAATTAAAAATTCTCTTAAATTAAAATTTAAAATTAAATTTAATAAATTAATTATTATTATTAAAAATATGAATTAATAATAAGATGATTTATTTAATATTGAATTCACCAAATTCAGAAATTAGAAATCAAGTTTTAGAAACAAAAATAAAATTTTTAATGAATAAATTTTTAGTTAATTTCTTATATATCATAAAATAGAAAAAAATAATATAAAATATAAAAAAAATTAATTAATATTTATTAAAATATTTATTTATCAATTCCTATAAAATAAATAATTATATAAAATTATAATAAATTAATTTTTTGAATTTGCAATTATTATAATCTCCAATAAAAACAGCTATTTAAAAGTTGAATATAATTAAATTAAAAAGAAAAAAAAATATAAACTTAACAATTTTGAAAAAATATCAAATAAAATATATAAAAAATAATCTAACAAAAAATATATCTCATAACAGCACAAAAAGGTACATCAGGTAATAAGCAAACTTTTAAAATAGCATAATCCTCAGGATTTAATTTCCCTTTATTTTCCAAAATATTTATTTTAAACTGTTGATTTTTTTTCAAAACATATCTCAATATAAACAATCCAGCATAAAGTACACTAATAAAATCTTTTTTACTAATATAATAAACTCCTAAGCAATTTAAACAATTAGAATATCCTCCAAATATTCCTAAAATAATTTTATCTTCATTATTATTAAATTCAGTAATTTTTTCTTCACCAGTTTTACCACCACATTTAATAGTTTTTCCTTTATTAGTTCCAAATTCTAAATAATCAACTCCTTTATCTCCAATTCTAATTTGGAAATTTACTAAATTTTCATTTGCTTCTAAAGATAATTCTTCATATAATTCACTTGATTTTTCACTTTTAAATTCTCCTGTTGTTGTTATATTTCCTTTTATTCTATCACGATAGAAAACTTGAATTCCTGTTACTATGTCGTTTCTATCTATTGTTCCGTGGAATATTTTTATTCTTGATATTTTGAAGTTCAATATATAGTCTGAAAAAAATTCTTCGTCATCAAATGATTTTGTATCTGGGAATACGTTTCCAAAATTACCTGTTGAATCTATTTGGATTATGTGGTTTCCATTTTCGTCTTGTTGGTCTTCTAAAGACATTTTTTTATTGTTTTTTTGTTATTTTTTTATTTATTTCTTTTATTTATATTAAAATAGTTTTTTTATTAGTTTTTAATGTGTTCAAATTAAAATTGAATAAATATTTTTTAATAAATATTTTAATATTAAATAATTTGTTAAGTTTATTAATAAAAATTCTATTTATAATGATTAGTAATGAAGGAAAAAGAAACAATATTAAAATCAAGAAAAATAAAGAACATTAAGAGGAGGAAAAAGACTTATGATAATAAAAATTAAACTTTTGTGAAAAAAATTTAATAATCAAGGTTAATTATAACTTATTTTAGATATTATAAATAGAAAAAAATATATATTCATAAAAAACAATTATAATAAAAAGATGAAAATGCAAATTTCATTTGATAAAAAATATTTAATAAAATTTATTATTAAAAAAAATTAGTAATTATTTTATTAAAAATTAATTATAAATAAAATATTATACATAATATAAAATAAAATATAAAATTTGATAAAAATAAAAAATATTTTAATATATTATTTATATCAATTAAAAAAGAAATAAAATTTCAAATAATTAAAAATAAATTAAATGTCATCATTAAACACTTCAGAAATCCAAAAACCATTTTTAAAAATAAATGACAATTCCTCATATTCAGCATTATCAGAACCAGATACAACCCATCAACTATTATCCGATTTAGATTCATCTCCCTCAAACACACCATATATAAAAAGATATCAAAACCAATCCTTATTATATGGAATAACATTCCAATCCTCACCATCACCTTTAACATTAGCATTATCAACAAAAAACATATCATTAAAAAATAAAATAACAATAATCGAATTTTCTCCTCAGGAAGATAAATTTATAGAAAGATCAAATTCCGAATGTGAATTTCCCCCATCATCAATTTTATTTTGTCCAAGTCAATCAAATAAAGATTTATTAATATCAACAAGTGATTCACTTCGAATATATAAATATTCAGAAAATAAATTAACATTTCAAAAAGAAATAAAAGGTAACAATAAAATTTTTTGTGGTCCTTTAACATCATGTGATTGGTCACATATAAATCCATCAATTGTAGGTGTATCATCATCAGATACAACATGTAAATTATGGGATATTACAAAATTAGAAATATTAAACACTTTAATTGTAGATGATAAAAGTGCTTATGATATTAATTTCGGGAATGATGATTTTACTTTCATGACTGCTGGTGCTAAAGGAGGTATTAGATTATTTGATATTAGAACTCCTGATACTTGCAAAGTACTTTTTGAAAATGGAGAACCAATTACAAGAGTAAAGGGAAATTTAATAAATGGAAATTTAGTTATTTGTTGTTTTTTAGATAAAAGTGTTATTTATGTTTTAGATAAGAGAAAACCTGATATTCCTTATGCTATTTTAGAAGGACATAATAATGTAGTTAATAATGCTATTTGGGCTCCTAAAAGTAATACTAATGTTATTAGTGTTGGTGATGATAAAATGGGTCTTGTTTGGGATGTTTATAGTGATTATATGCCTAAGTGTGTTATGGAATATAAAGCTAATAAAGAAATTGAAAATGTTTCTTGGGGGGATGCTACTGATGATTGGGTTGGGATTATTTATGGGAATAATGTAGAAATTTTGAAAATGAAGTAATTGGGTTTTTTTTTTTTGTTTTTTTTATTTTTGTTATTTTATTATTTATTTATAATATTATTTTATAGTTAAGTTTTTTTCAATAAGTTTTTAATTCTGAAAGAACATCTTCATAATATTTTAATTTTTCATCGGCATCATCTTGTTTTCTACATATATAAATGTAATGTGTACTTTTTTTACTTATATCTTCATAAAAATTTTTTATATCATATGCTTCTATATCATAATTTAAATAATCCCATTGAAGATGTTTTAATCTTTCTTTAGGTGAGCCAAAAGATATTAAAATATATATTCCATTTGGCTTTAATACTCTTGTTATTTCCTTTGTTAATTTACTTGCTTCAATTATTGCATTTTCTCCACATAATATTGTATCTAATAATCCTTTATCAATTACTACATCAAAAAAATTATTCCCATAATACATTTTTTTAGCATTCATTTGAATATAAACTAATTTTGGTCTGATATTAGCATTTCTTTTTCTCATTATATTTATAGATTCTAATGATATATCTATATTGTAATTATTTGTATAACCATCATCATACATTTTTTCACTTAATTGACTTGTTCCACTTCCAACGTTTAAAATATTTGCTTCTTTTGGTATATTTAAATTTAAAATAAATTTTCTTAAATTATCGTAATCTTCTAACCAATCATATGTTCTAGTATTTAATATTGTATATCTTTCATCCCAATAACTTTTTGTACTATAATTTAACATCAAAAAAAAAATTATTTAATGAAAAAAATTTTAAAAAAAAAAATAAAAAAAATAAATAATTTTTACTTAAAAATCTCTAAAGGAGGAGAATTTTCATTTCTAGCAGTAAGTACCTCACATCCATCTTCAGTAATTAAAAGAGTATGTTCAAACTGAGCACTTCTTTTTCCATCAGCAGTAACTGCAGTCCAATTATCAGTCCATGTAACATCTTTCCAATCACCTTCATTAATCATAGGTTCAATAGTAAAAATGTGACCAGGTTTCATAATCCCAAAAGCTTTATTATTTTTATAATGAGGAATATTGGGAGTAGTATGGAATAATTTCCCAACTCCATGTCCAGTATAAGTTCTAACAACACTTAATTTTTCTCCTGTTATATATTCATCAATTAAATCTCCAATTTCATGATATTTAGTTCCTGGTTTACAAATTGCAATTGCTTTTTGTAAACATTCATAAGCTGCTTTTACTAAATGTTTCCCTTTTTTATTAACATCACCAACTAAGTAAGTTTCATTTAAATCAGCATGGAAACCATGATGGAATATTGTAACATCACAATTGAGAATATCACCATTTTGTAGTGGTCTCATATCAGGAATACCATGACATATAACTTCATTAACTGATGTACAAACACTTTTTGGGAATTTATAATAATTTAATGGTGATGGATAACAATCATTTTCAATACAACATTCATGACAAACAATATCTAATTCATCAGTTGTTACACCAGCAGCTACAGCTTTATGTATAGTATCTAAAACAAGACGACCTAATTTACCAGCCACTCTCATCTTTTCAATTTCTTCTTCCGTGAAAACTGGAATTTCTTTTGAATTTCCAACTGCTTCTTCACATGCTGAAATACCTTCTGGATCATTAGCATAATCAGGTTTTTCTATTGAGTCTGGTACTGGACGTCGTGGTGTTACTTTGTAACGACGAAGCTTTCCTGTATATGGAAAACCATCATCTATTGGTTCATAGTCTTCATGAATTTTACGATGTTCTTTCCAATATGATTGGAAACATTCCTTACCACAAAAGTAACTTTTGTCTTTTATACCGAGCTTTACACAGTTTGGACAACGGAGTTTACCTTCTTTTTCACAGTTTGGGGCATTGCATTTATGAGTTTTTTTTGATGTGGTTGATTCCATTTTTTTTAGTTGCTAAATATATTATCTTTGCCTTGAGAATTAAATAATTATTTATTTTTTTAATTATTTTTTTATAATTAAATTTTATTTTATTATTTGAAACTTTTTTTTTTGTTTGATAATATTAATTATTAATTATCTTATTCCATTAAATGTCGGATAATGAAGAAAAAAGTGAGAAATCAAATGATAAAAAAAAAACAAAAATAATTACAGAAACTCAAAATATAACAGACCCAAATGGAATATATAGTTTAGATTCAACATTTGAATCAATAGGAGTATGTCCAGAATTATGTGAAACCTTAAAAGAAATGGGTTATAAATACCCAACAAAAATTCAAAAAGAAACTTTACCTTATGCTTTAAATTCGAAGGATATAATAGGATTAGCAGA
Source organism: Isotricha sp. YL-2021a (assembly GCA_023806865.1). Taxonomy (NCBI): domain Eukaryota; phylum Ciliophora; class Litostomatea; order Vestibuliferida; family Isotrichidae; genus Isotricha; species Isotricha sp. YL-2021a. Next base: position 32,169 of record JAJJLH010002108.1, read on the forward strand.
AACAGGTTCAGGTAAAACAGCAGCATATGCAATACCAATAATTCAAAAATTACTCGATTCTCCAAACCATTATTTCTTTGCTTGTATAATGGCACCAACAAGAGAATTATGTCTTCAAATAAATTCAATATTTGAAATAATAGGTAGTTCAATAGGTTTAAAAACAAGTGTTTTAGTAGGTGGTTTAGATTTAACATCTCAAGCAATATCCTTATCAAAAAAACCTCACATAATAATAGGAACACCAGGTCGAATTGCTGATCATTTAGGAAATACAAAAGGTTTCAATTTAAAACATCTTCAATTCCTTGTCTTCGATGAAGCAGACCGTTTACTAGACTTAGATTTCGAAAAGCAAATAAACCAAATTCTAAGTGAAATCCCTCGTGATAGAACAACATTTCTCTTCAGTGCAACAATGACATCAAAAGTCCATAAACTTCAAAAAGCATCTTTACACAATCCAGTAAAAATAGAAATCAATTCCAAATACACAACAGTCCAAACCTTAATTCAAAACTACATTTTCATTCCTGAAAAATACAAAGAAACCTATTTAGCTTATATCCTAAATGAAAACATAGGAAAAACAATAATTGTCTTCGTAGAAAAAGTCCTTGATTCAATGAACATAACATTCATTCTTCGTCATTTAGGTTTCCAAGCAATATCAATAAATGGTAAAATGACACAATCAAATCGTATAGGAGCATTAAATAAATTTCGTGAAGGTGAAAGGAATATTCTAGTAGCAACTGATGTAGCTTCTCGTGGATTAGATATACCAAATGTAGATTTAGTTATTAATTATGATTTACCTTCTCAAGGAAAAGATTATATTCATCGTGTTGGGAGAACTGCAAGAGCAGGAAAAAGTGGTCGTTCTATTAGTTTTGTAACTCAATATGATGTTGAAGGTATTCAAGCTATTGAACATTTAATTGAAAAAAAAATGATTTTGTATGAAACTGATGAAGGGAAAGTTCTTAGTTTATATGAGAAAGTTTTGGAAAGTATTAGAGCTGCAAAAAATGAATTAAAGGATTTGTTAAGGAAAACTAAAAGTAATGATAAGTATGATACTAAAGCAGATAAGGATGATGATGAAGGGGAAGTTTATGAACAGTTTATTATGAGGAAAAGGAATTTAGAGAAAAATAGTTTTAGAGGGAAAAGTTTTGTAAAGAAGAAAAAGAAAAAATAATTTTTTTTTTATTTTTTTTAAAAGGAAGTGAATAGAATTAATGGAAACATGATTTGTTTATAGGAAATGTTTTATTTATAATTTTTTTATGTTTATTTTGCTAAGGAATTTTTTTATAGTTTTATTATTGTTTATTTTTTCATATATTTATTTAATAATCAATAGTTAGTTTATACCTCTTAACATTAAAATAATTTTCTTGTTTATCAATTTCATTTTTAATTTTAATATCAAAGAATCCATATGGTTGATTTAAATCATAAATATTATCATCATCCTCAATATAAAAAGGCATAGAAATTTTACTATATTTTTTAAAATCTTTTATTTTATTTTGTTTTCTTTTTCTCAACTCATCAATTTTTTTCTGTTCACCCAATTTTTTTTCTTCTTCAGCAATTTTTTCTTTCTGTTCTTGTTCTTCAACAAATTTTTTAACTTCTTCATTTTCTTCAATATCTTCATTATTTAATAAATTAGTATCTTTATTTTTATCATTTTCTTCTTTATTATCATCATTTTGTTTTTCATTTTCAATTTTATTATTTTCTTCATTTTCATTATCATCTATAATTACTCCACCATCTTCTAATAAATTATTCCCAACATTTTCATTTTCATTGTCATCTATCATTACTCCACCACCTTCCATTAAATTATTTTCATCATCTTCATTATCATTGTCATCTATAATTACTCCACCTTCTTCTATTAAATTATTCCCACCATTTTCATTTTCTTTGTCATCTATCATTACTCCACCACCTTCTATTAAATTATTTTTATCATCTTCATTTTCATTATCATTATCATCTATCATTACACCACCATCTTCTAATAAATCATTTTTATCATCTTCATTTTCATTATCATCTATCATTACTCCACCACCTTCCATTAAAATATTCTCTTCTTCTTCCATTTTTAATTTTTTTTATTTTTATTTAAAAAACTGAAATTATATTTAATTATTTATATTAGAATTATTAATATTTAATTAATTCTATAATATAAAATTAACAATAAAAAAAATATATTAAATGTTAAAATCATTTTTAATATTCCTCCTAACAATAAAAATTATTTTATCTCAATCAACACATACAAATGTAAAATTAAATGAAACAATAAAAGGAATAATTGTAGATGCTTTCTCATATCAGTATTATAAATTAACAATTCCAGAAGGTATAGAAAAAAACAAATCTAATTTAATAATCACAATTGATCAAGATGAATTTAAAAAAGAATATTCGGATCCTGATATATTTGTTTCTAAAACAATAGAAAAACCAAGTTTTATTTTTTCAACTTGGCGTTCTTCAAAAATAGGAGGTGATATTATATCAATATCATCAAATGAAGTTTTTTCAAATGAAATATTTTACATTTCAATTTTATGTATTGAAAAATGTGAATATGAATTAAATGCTTATTTATCAGAAACTACTAAAATAGATGATGATGATATATATTTTTTCAATTTAAATAAAAATAATCCTATTTTATTAAAATTACATACAAGAAAAGATTTTCAAGAAATATCAATTTCTTCTATGGCATTTGAATTTAAACAATATAAAATGTATATAAGTAAAGATTCAAATCCATCATCATCAAATTCTTTAGATGTTCAACAAAGTTGGATTTATGGTTATTCATATTCTATGATAAAAGGAGATGAAGATTATTGTTCTGATTGTGATTTATATATTTTATTAACTACTGAAACTAATGATGTTGAAATTAATATTTATTCTGAATATCCTGATTCAATTACACAAATTATTTCACAGAATTATTTTTATGATAATGTAAGAGAAAATCAATGTAAATGTTATTATTATGATGTAAAAAGATATGAGAAATATACACTAATTATCAATATTCAATTATTTAGTGGAACTACATTAATTCAATTAAATGGTTTTGAATCAAAAGTTAATATGTCTTTTTATGATATACCATATGATGATACTACATATGAAATTACATATGAAAAAACTATTATAATAGATGAAAATGATATAAATATATTTAGAAATAATGCACAACAAAAAGGATTTGTGAATTTAGATAGATTTCATTTTTGTGTTTTAGGTTATTCAACTTCTTCTTTTTCTTTACAAGCAGCTACTAATTTTGATATTACAAAAACACAATATAGTAATTTTATTCTAGCTGGAAAATCAATAAGTGGTTATTTACCTTCATTTAGTATTACTTCATATATATTATTAGATTTTTCTAGTAATAGTAATATTTCTATTACTGTTAATGATTTGGAAGGCTCAATTGAAATTTATGGTTATTTTTCTGAAAATTATGAATTTTTTGATACAAAGAAATTAAATGATATAATTAATGGAAATAAAGTTATTAAACCAATTTATGAATGGAGTGGTTTAAATATTTATATTGATGATGAAGATAATATTTGTCATCAAAAAAGGAAAAATGATTCTAAAATAGATGAAAAAAATATACAACCAAATTGTTATTTATTTATAATTATTAATTGCAAAGGGAAATTTAATTGCTTATATAAAATAAATACATATCAATCAAAATCAACTTTTTTATTAATACCAAGACAATCTGTTTATAATACTATTCCAAGAGATGAAACTGATTTTTATAAAATTATAAATGATGATGAAAATGTAGAACAAATTGTAATTGTTTTAAATTCAATAACTGGAAATGCAGATATGGAAATTTATAAATATGATGAAGATATAAATGATTATAGATTTGTAGATTCTTCTAATAATGAAAAAGATTTACCCGATGTTCTTAAAATTAAAACTTATAATAAAAAAGGAATTTTTTCCATTCAAGTGAATGCTAAAAATTTTGTTACTTATAGTTTATATTATTATGTTATTAAATCAAAAAAAGGATTTGATATTGAAAATATTGCTTTAAATTTACAAAATGGACAAATTGTTTATGATTATCTTGAAAGTTCATCACCTTTTAAAATTTATTCTTATTCTGTTGATACTGAAAATATAAATGATATTAGAATTGGATTAACTAGAAGAAATAATGATCTTAAATTTTATGTTTATAAAGATTTAGAACAAGTAAGATATATTGATTATATTTTTTCAAATTTTGATTGGGAATCTGATTATGATACTCAAATAATAATAAAATCATCAGATCCAGGATATATAAAAAAAGGTTTTTATTATATTATAATTACAAGAAGATATGAAAATGAAAAATTTAATTTTGAAGATGAAGATTATTATATAAGTATAACTGATGAAAAAAATCCATTATTATTATTTGAAAATATTCAACATTCAGCAACATTATCAATTAATTATCAATATCAATCATATTATTATTCAACAAATTCAATAGAAGATTTATCAATATCAATTTATGCAGATTATGGAAAAATTAATGTTTATATTGATTTTTCATATTTTACACTTTTTCCAACTTTATCAAGAACAAATTTATATTATATAGAAAAAGACACTTCATCAATTTTTCTTAATATTCCAAAAAGTGATTTAGAAAAAAAATGTCAAAATGAAAATAAATGTGATATATTTATTATTGTTTATTATCCTGGTGATGAAATAATTTATGGGAGTACATATATGATAAGTGGTAAAATTAAGTATAATGCAATTACAACTTTAATTGATGGTCAAGACTATAAAGGTGCAATTGATGTTAAAGAAGAACAATATTTTGTTATTTATGATTTAAATGATGATAATGAGAAAGAAAATTATATTTTAAATGTTAAAAGTGATAATGGTGAAGTTGAATTATATGGATTTTTAATTGAAATTGACAATTTAAATCCTATTTATTTCCCAAAATCAAATAATTATCATTATAAAGCAGAAGAAGGACAATATGATAATTTAATGTTAAATATCCCAAAAAAAGATTATGAAAAATGTAAAAATTGTAAATTACTATTAACAATAAAAGGAATAGGTTTAGGATTTACAGGAAATTCAATATATTACACAATATCATTCTCATCTAAAATAACAAGAATAACTAAAGAATCTCATATAAAAGATTTCATTTTCGAAGGAGAAAATCACTATTATAAAATATATATGGACCCTAAAGATAAAAATGTTTTCATATCATTATATAATGTTGATGGTGATACTGATATTTATGTAAATTATGGATTAACAGCACCAACATATAAAAAGTATCATTGGTTTAGTTTAGAACCTACACATCAATTTATTAATATTGATAAAAATGATCCTATAATAACTCAATTAGGTAAAAAGGATATTGGAGGTGATTATACTATTATGATTACTGGTGTTACTGATTCTTATTATACTTTAGTTGTTTCTGGTAATAGAAATTTAATTGATATTGGAAATAATTCTCCTGGGTCTTGTAAATGTAAAAAAAGTGAAAGTTGTAATTTTAAATTTGATTTGTTTGAAAATGAAAAGGAATATCAAATTTATGATGAAATTATTCATGATGATGATATTGAAAATTTATCATTTATTATTACTTCTAATTTCCTATATGGTTATGGTGATATGTATGCAAAATTATATGAAAAACAAGATTATGAATCTATTGATGATATTATACCTAATGAAGATAATTATGATTTTTCTAATTGGGAATTTAATAAAAGACAATTTATGAAAATTGATATTAATAAAAATGATAAAAGAATAGAAATGGAAAGTTGGTTCTTTATTTCTATAAAATGTAATGAAGATAGTTTAGTAGAAATTAATACTGCAAAATCATATTTAACAAATTATATTTTAGATACACGAAGAGAAAATTTATATTATTTTACAAAATTTACTGATAATGATGTTAATTTAATGCCAGTATTAAGTCATTATTTAATTTATGAAAAAAATTTAAATTTTGAAATATATTCATATAAAGGAAAGGGAAAAATAACAGTTTTTCAAAATATGTCAACAATAAATGAATCTGGTGATTTGATAGATTTACATAATAATATAGCATCATTAACAATAAATTCTAAAGAAACACAATATGGAATAGTAAAATATGATAAAAATAAAAAGTTCTATAATTTATTCTTTAGAATAGAAGCTTTGGAAGATTTTGGATTTCGTATTAAATTAAATTATGATCATACATGGACAAGACTTTCAATAGGAAAACAGAATTCTTATATTGTAAATGATAATGAATTTTATGGTTATTTTGATTTATTAGATAAATATGAAGATATTGTTTTATCAGTTATGATAAAAAATCCAGATGAAATTGCAAATTTATATGTTAAGTATGATTTATATGATTTATCAGTTGAAAATCTAGATGATAATAAACATAAATTAGATATACCTAAAGAAGGTAATTATGATTTAAAAGCTGAAACAAATAGATTATTAGGTTCTATTACATTAAAAATTCCACAATTACCAAAAGAAAAAAGAGAAAATAAAAAATGTAGAGTTTTATTCTTAGTTGAATTTACAAAATTTTCATTTGATGAAGATACAATAATTAATATATTAATTTCACCAAGTGTAAATAATTACAAAAGAATAGAGACACAACCAAAACAAATTTATTTCTCCTCTGAAAAAAGTACTATAAAAGATACTACAATTTTTGATATTAACAAAGAAAAAAAAAAAGATAATATAATAGTATTAGAAATTTCTGCATGTAGAGGAACATTTGAAACTCAGTTAAATAATAAAGTTACATATTATAAAAATCCTTTTACAGAAATTCAATCAAATCCATACTTAAGTAAGGGAAGAAAAGTATTAACTTTATTAAATGCAACATTAGACACATATTACTTAACTGTTTGGGTATCTGGTTCAAATTGTGATTTAACAAATACAACTCAATGTAATGAAGAAGGAGGTGAGTATTTATTATATTATTATTCAACTGATGAAGAAAATTTTAGAGTTTCTAATTTTGAACCAATTTTTACTTATGAAGAAATTTCTAGTGGGAAAATTAAATTAAAATTACCTGATTTTAAAATTAAAACAAATGAGAAAATCAATATTAATAATTTCCATATTTTTATTTCTACTGATAGTAAAGATTTTGAAAATATGGAATCTTTGTGTTTTTTAAGTAAAATGAAAATTAATGATATAAATTTAAAATATGATTATGATTCGAATAAAAATATATTTATTATTGATGGATTAACACCTACAATGACTTATTATATTAATATTCAATATCAAAATTTTAAAACTGGAGAAAAAATTGTTTTTAAACCTTTATTAATTATGCTTAATAAAAAAGAAGGTAATAAGCTTTTTACTGGATTTATTATTTTTGTCATTGTTACTTTGATAGTAATTTCTTTAATTCTTTATAAAAAATATAAAAATACTAAAGATGAATTAGAATATCATTTGACTGAAATAAGAAGTGGTTTTGATATTTCAGGAGATAAACCAATGATTGAATTAGGAAAAATTAGTCGTAAATCTAAAACAAAATATACAACTTTAGATGAAGAAAAATTGGATTAATTAAAATTTAATAATTAGAAATATTTAAGATTATTATAAAATTTAATATTTATTTTATATTTAAATTTTTAAACAAGGAATAATAAAAATGTATTAAAACATAATTATTGTTTTATAATATTATATATTAAACATTGAAAAAAATTATATTATGATTGAATATATAAAAAATTACAATTCATAAAAAAAATAAAAGGAATACAAACAAAAATAAATTCATTAATCAAATTCATTATTATCACTCATAGTAAATTGTTGTTCATATGCATTTAAAGGTATATGATTTATTTCTATTGAAGAATTTTCTTTCTCAATTTTTTTTTCTTTTTCATCTTCTTTATTATCATTCCCATTAAAAGCATTTAATAAATCTTGACATGTTAAAGGCATTTGTTTTTTATTATTATTATTACTATTTTCAATATTTTCATTACTTTGAACACCATTAACTTTATAAATAGAAAAATCACTATTCATATGTGAATTTAAATGATTAGAATTTTTTAATGTATTATTACCATATTGATTCTTACTTGATGTCAATGAAGAAATTATACTTTTATTTTTTGGAGATTCTTCTTCTTTTTTTATTTCTTCTTTATCATTTTCATAATGATTATATGGATCTTTTATAGTTTCTTTTAATATTGTTTTATTTAAAGAATTATAATCATTATTATTTTGATTTTGTTCTTTTTTAAAATTTCTTGATTGATAATTTGAATTATGAAAATTGTTATGAAGTAAATAATTTTTATCTGGAATTTCTGTTGAATTTGATGAATTTCTATTACGTGATGTTAAATTTGATTCTTTTTCATTTCTCTTAATTGAAATTAATTCTTTTTGTAAATTATTATTATCTATATCATCTTCTTTTTTTAAATTATTTCCTTGAGATAAAATATTAGTTTCTATTTTATCATCTTCACAAATTTGACAAGAACAAATTTTATTTCCCATTATTAAAGTATTTTTATAATTATATAAAAAAACTAAATAAAAAATTAAAAAAATCAGATTTTACTTAAATATTATTTTCCATTTAAATAAATAAATAAAAACAAAAAACTCTAAATATGATTAATATAATTTAATAATCGATATTGAATTGACTAAAAGACAAATTTTTCATTTCATCCATTCTTTCTTCACTTTTTTTTCCAAGTAACTCACCTTGTAAATCAAACTCAACACCAGGATTAATACTTTCTCTAACTTTTTTAACATTTTCAATTAATTCTTCACTTTTTTTACTATCAATACTTTGATTATCAGGAGGTTCTTGAGAATTACCAAAATCATTATAATTATCAGGAATTTTTTTTTTCTCAACATCAAATCTAACAATATTATATAAATTCCCATCATTAAATTCAACATTTGGAAATCTACCATCACATGAAATAAAACCATCAATTAAAAATTGACATCTATATTCACCACTTAAAAAAGTTTCAGGTGGAATTGATAAAACAAACATATTTAAAAATTCATTATATTCGAATGGGAATTGTTTACTAGGACTATTAAACATTCCTATATTAATTGCTGTTGATGAACCTGGAAAAAAAACTTTTAATTCTACAGTTTTAGCATAAAAAGGATATGTTATGAAATAATTATTTTTCATTTCATTTCTTAATTTTTTAAATTGAGAATAGTATTTGTAACCTTTGTATACATGTTGGATTTTTTCTGCTGATTTTTCTCTTGTTTTTATTATACTTTCTTTTATTGCTTTTATTGTTATTTCATTTTTTATGTACATTGATTTGAAAAAGTTTATCACTTTATCTGCACATTCTTCTCTTTTGTCAACTATTTCATCTCTTAAAAATAATTTTCTTATTTTTATTCCTACTAAATATTGTCTTATTAAACTTTGGATTAAAATTATTTCTTCTATTCCTTTTTTTTCTATTTCTTCTTCTACTTTAATGATAAAATGTTTTTTAAATAAATAACTTCTGAATATTGATTGGATTTTAATTACACTTTTTTTCTTGTCTAATAATGAAAGTTGATTTTCTTTATGAATGTATCTACAACCTAATTTTAAAATTGGACTTAATTTTTTATTTTGAAATGATTTAAAGTCTAAAATTTTTTCTTCAACTTTTTCAGGTTTTTTAATAAGAGAAATGTTATTTTCTGTAACATTATAATTTGGTAAAGTAGTATTTTTATTTTCTTCCTGGATTTTATTTTTACCATCATTTGATGATTTTTGGTATATTGCATTATTTAATTGAAATAATCTTCTTAAAATCCCTGTTTCTCTTTTTGAAATCTTATGTCTTGGTTTTGTTGATTGGGAATTCATTATAATTTTAAATAAAAGACTAAAAAAAAAATTATAAAATAATAAAAAAAAATTAATTTATGAAAGAAAAAAATATTAATTTTAAAATAAATAAAAATATTTACTTAATTATTTATTTAATCAATAATTAGATTAAAAAAACTTAGATTTAAGAGTATAATTTCCACTTATACTTTTAAATCTATCTCTATCATGAAACATATTTGAATAATTTTTATTTAAAAAATTATTATTATTATTATTGTTGTTATTATTATTAGAAAAGAAATTTATATTATCAACAGTTCTATTTCTTTCCATTCCAAATTTATTATTTTCATTTCTATCTTGTAAATAGAAATTAGGTGTTTTAGCATTAAAATAATTTAACTTTGATTCATAATTATTATTATTATTTTTATTATAAGAAAATATATAATTTTTATCAACAGAACGTGAAGGTAAAGTTATTGGGTTTAAATCAAATGCATTTTCTCTATTTGTATTATCAATATGAAAATGTTCAAATTTAAAAGAATTTTTTTCATTTTCATCTTGATTTTCTTTTTCTTTTATCTCCATTAATTTATTATATGTATTTTTCACATTTCTTTTTTTTACATTTAAATTTTTTGAAGATGAAGATATATAATCATTTGATGGTAAAATTAATTCTTCTTTTAAATCTGATTTATCTCTATCAAAAACTGTTTTTGTTGATATTTCAAAATTTTTTGGAGTTGATGGAATTTTTTGGTCATAAAATGTATTATATTTCTCTTGATATACTTTATCTTCAAATAAATTATTACTTTTCTTATTTTCAAATTCATTATTTAAACTTTCTCTTATTTTATCACCTTTACTTTTCTCATTTGTATCAAAATAATAATTTGAAAACTTATTTAATATTAATAAATTATTATTATTATTTTGATTATTATTATTATTATTAGTTAAATTAGATTTATCTTGTCTTGAAGTTTTTAAAATTGGATTATCTAATCCAAAAAAATTTTTATTTTCTTTATCTTCTTCTTTATTATTTTTATTTCCATTATTAACTAATTTATTAACTTCAGTAAAATTAACATAATTCCCATTTACTACTTTTTTAATAATAGTTCTAACATCATCACATTTACTAAGTATTTCAAGTAAAGGAACTAATTTCATTAATTCATTATCAGTTTGACAAGAATGCCAAGTTAAAATAGGAATTCCATTATCTTTATTATATAAATAAGAAATAGGATTATTATCAATAATGATTAAATCTTTCAAATCTCTTCCAACTTTCCTTAAATCTTTAATAAATAAATTACCTGTTGAAGTACAATGTTCTCTAAATAATCTATAAGAAATTCTTTTCCTAGGATCTAATTTATTTAAAAGTGGATTGGCATAGTCTGGAATTGAAGCAGTGAAAATTACTAATTCAAATAAATGATACATTTTTTCTAAAAATTCATCTACAAATGGTCTTTTTAAAACATGAATTGTATGCTCTTTTCCATCATATAACATATTAAATATTATATCTTCTTTTGAATAAAAAGATTTAAATGCAGAATGTACTAATGTTTCATCTAAATCTAATATTAAAGTTTTTTTCTTTGATAATAAATATTTTTTTTCAGGAAGATATTTACAATTTGGGTTTAAGTTTAATTTTCTTATTTCTGAATGTAATTTTAAGGGATTTGAATTTGAATTATTATTTATATTTGATAATTTTTTTGATAATTCTGCAAAAATTTTTTGATTTTTAGATTCATTTTTTGAAGGTTCTAAATCACCTGGACTGAAAATTTTATCTTTTAAAGCTTCAAAATAATTCTTTTTTTTATTTGATTTAAAGTTAAGATTAATTGGTTCTATAATATTATTTGAATCATCTTTGTATTTTTTATTATTATCATTTGATTCAATTATTGGTCTCATTAACATTAAATTTTTATCTAATGTATTAGCTGGGAGAATTTTATGATTAGATGAAAAATGAATTACATTTTTTGGAGTAATTATTCCTTTCATATTCATTTTTTTAATATTATTGAAATATATTAATATTAGAAATTTTATATAATTTTAATCTTATCACTTATATATTATAATGAGAATTAACATTAATAAATTAATAATTTTATTTATTATCATAATATCCATTCACAAATGGATGCTTTAATAACTCTTTAGAAGTTGGTCTATAAATGTTATTTCCTCTCCAGCATTTATGAACAAAATCTAATAAAATCCTATTATCTCTATGATAAAAAAAATCTAAAATATCATCATCAGCAACTTCAAGTGGGTTAGAAAAGCTCATTATTTGAAAAATATTGAAATTAGGTTTATTTTTATCTTTAAAAGTATAAGGATGTAATCCAGAAACCAAAAAATAAACTACACAACCAAGTGACCAAATATCAGAATCAAAACCAGTATTTTTTTCCATTAAAGCTTCTGGTGACATATAATTAATTTCACCTACCATTGATCTTTTAATCATTGTACTTTCATCATTTTTTATTAATAAACTAATTCCAAAATCACATATTTTCATTATTTTATCATTGTAATTTAATAATATATTTCTAGGTTTTATATCTCTATGTATTATTTTATTTTTATGTAAATAATATAATCCATTTAATATTTGTTTTGTTATATCTCCTATCATTTTTAATGGTATATATTTTAATTTGTTTTCTTGTTTATATTGATTTATATATTTTTCTAAATTAGTATCATAATATTCCATTATTATTGTGATATTTGTTTGAATAAAATTATTATTTGGTTTTTGAAATTCATAATAAAGGTAATTAACAATATTTTCATTATGTAATTTTTCTAAAAAATCAAATTGTCTTGTAACTTTATTTAATAATTCTTCTCTTTCTATATTGTAAAATTTAACTGCAACATTTTTTTTATTTTCTTCATTTAAACCTAAATAAACTGTAGCTTGACCACCAGAATCAATTTCTTTAATTATTGTTATAGTGCCATTTTTTATCTTACTTCCTATTCTTTTATCAAAAGTACTGCTTATTAAAATTTTGTCATTTATTTGTGAATAGTAATTACTATCTTCATTTTCTCCTACTTCTTCTTCTTCAGAATCAATTATATTTTCACTAATAGTCCCAATTTCTTCATTTTTATTTTGATTATTTAATAAATAAAAATCCATATTAATATTTCTTTCATTTATATATTGATTTAATTGAGAATCTGTTAATTTTATTGATGCTATTTCATCAATTGGTACTTCATGATTAAAAACATTTGAACTAGATAATTCATTAAAAAATTTTTTTTCTTCTTTTTTGTTTTCATTCTTTTTATTTTTCATTTTAAAATATACATTTTTTAATATTAATTAATGAAATTTAAGAATAATGAATAATATATAAACATAAAAGATAAATTTTTATTCCAAAAAAATAATAAAATAAAATTAATTTATTATAAAAAAAAGAATAAATATAATATAATAAAAGTAGTGATATTAATTGAACATCTATAGAATAAAATTAATTATTAGTTAAACAATTAAATATTTTAGTTAAAATTAAATAAAAATATTATTTTTCTTCATTTCTTTCTATTATGATATTTTTCATTATAATCCCTTAACCAGTCTTCATCTGTAACAATATTATAATTAAAATACAATTCTTCATCCTTTTTAATATCATACATAGCAAATAAGCCAACTCTAGCTTCTCCATCAGCAAAATATTTCTTAGCATCAACATTTTCATAACCAAAATCAGAATGATTAATAAACCTAACTAAATTTCCTAATCTAACAGAATCAATATCATAAATATTATTAGCATCAAAAGGATAAATTTTCCCAATAACATCAGAAAAAATAGATCTTCTTGCCAATTCCAATTTTTCCATTTTTTCCCCAAAATATTCTCCAATTAAAGTCCCTTTTTGAATATCTTCTCCAGCAAATAAACCTCCACCATATGGAATTAATAAACTTTCACCATAATAGGTTTTGGGATATTTTCTCAATGTTAATTTCATATTATTACAATTTCCACCTTTACAATTTTTACATAAATCTCTATCACATTCTCTTGCATCTAATTTACATTTACAATTTGAATTACAATAATCTTTGCATATACAACCTCTTTTTAAAAATTTACAATTTTTATTACTTTTTGCACATATGCAAAATTTATCACAATGTTTTTGCTTTGCACATTCACAATCTATACAATCACCAGGATGAGTACATGGTTTATAACAGTAAATTTGATTTGTTTTTTTTTTATTATTTATTTTTTCAGTTTCTTCTATTATTGTGTTTATTTTTTGATTTGATGATGATATTATATATGTGTTTTTATCTTCTGATAATGGTTCAAAAGCTAATGAACCAAATTTTTCCATTGATAAATATGTTTTAACTATCCATATATCGGAAGGGGTAAATTTTGATATTATTAATTGTAAAAGGTCACATGAATATTTTTGAGAAAGGAAATCTTTGATGAAACATGGGTTCAAAAAAAATTTTTTATTATTAGCAAAAATATATAATATGTATAAATCATATTTATTTATTTTTGATAAATCTGATAAACCTTTAAATGACATTTTTCTTTTTTCATCTGTTATTCTTATATCTAATAAATTACAATCTTTACATTTTTTATGAATTAATTCATAATCTTTTTCATTTTGCTCATCATTATTTTCAATATATATATTATCTCCAGAAATTTTAGTTGGAATACTCTTCATTATTTTTATATTATTTGATGTTTCATCTTTCCAAACTGAATTATAAAAATGAAGATGACAACAATAACTTAAACAAAATTGGCAAAAAAATTTTTGAAATTTTTGTGCTCCAATATTTTTAGTACAAATTATGTTAGTATATTTTTTAATATTAAATAAAAAATATGAAATTATATAATAAATCAAATCTACAGGAATTTTTGACATATTTGATATTTCAAATATAATTTGATATATGTTTTTTTCATTTAAAAATGATAAATCTTTCTTATTTAATTGTTTATTATTTATTTTATGAAATTTTAATAAACATTTAACAAACCACCATATAATAAAATATTTTTTTACATTATATGGATAAGGAAAAGATTTTAAAATGCATTTTTTTTCTTTTGAAATATTTACAAATGTAGTATCACCATGTTTTGGAATTATTCTAGTTGGATAATATGTAAACATATTGTCTAAATCTACATAACTTAAAGCATCATGATATTTTGCTAAATTTGTTATCTTTTCATAATATTTTAATTCATAATTATTATCCTCTAAAATATTATCATCCAATGGATAATAAAAGTAACCATAAGGAACTCTTGTTTGCTTTAAAATTTGATGTTGTTCTTTAAAAAAATTAAATTTTTTGATATTCTTTCTTTTCGGATATTTTTTTTTCAATTCAATATTTTGTGAAATTAAACTAATCCTAATTTTTATTTCTTTATTATAATAATTTAAGCATTCTAATTTATTTTCATTTACAATTCTTTTAATAATTTCTGCATTACTAAAATTTGAAGTATACATTTTAAATTAAAAATTGTAATTTGATAAATATTAAAATATTATTATAATTAATTTAAAATAAATAATAAATTAAATCAAAATTCTAAATAAAATTAATAGTTAAATTAATAAATTTATTATTTTTATTTAGTAGTTTTAAAACCAAGTAAAGCATATCTTTCTCTGAAACATCTTCTACAAATATTCAATCCATATTTTCTAATTAAACCATGAGTATTTCTACAAACTCTGCAATATCTCGCATCTTTACCATATAATCTAGGATGTGTTCTATAATGATGTGGTAATTGGATTGATCCATCTGATAAAACTTTAATAGATTGAACTTGATAATATGATGATTGGTATTTATCATTTTTTCCTCCTCTTGAATAATTAGTTGATAAATCTTTTATGTTTTTATCTTCAAATAAATTCTTACCTGAACCTTGTTCTTCACCTCTACCTGACATACTTATTGGTTTCTTTACTTTTGATTTTAAAATAGTTTTTTCTTGTTTTTCAAATTGTTGTTCACCACCTTCAAATGTTTGTGTTAATATTTCTTCATTTCCTCCTTCTATTGTTTTCTTTTTTGATTTTAAAACAGTTCTTTTTCCTACATGTAAATTACTATTATCTTCATCATTATCATCCATGTTACTTGAACTATGAACTATTTTGGTTTTTGTTAATTTTTTCCCTTTTCCTTGATGTAATTCACC
Organism: Isotricha sp. YL-2021a; assembly: GCA_023806865.1. Classification (NCBI taxonomy): domain Eukaryota; phylum Ciliophora; class Litostomatea; order Vestibuliferida; family Isotrichidae; genus Isotricha; species Isotricha sp. YL-2021a. The sequence goes on from JAJJLH010002108.1 coordinate 48,480, forward strand.
AATTTCTTCTTCATTTTCATCATCACCTACATTTGATGATTTTGTTATTTTAGTCTTTTTTATTAATTTAGTCTTTTTTCCTTGCATTAGAGCTTCTATATCATCATCATCATCTTTTTGTCCAGAACTTGAAATTACTTTAGATGTTGATGATATTATAGTTTTTTTTCCTTCATTTAATTCTTCTTCTTTTTCATCCTCATCTTCATCTCCTTTTTTTGATTTTTTGACTTTTTTAACCTTTTTTGATGTAGTTTTAGAAGTTTTAGTAATACTTCCATCTTCTCCTTTTACTACTTTAGTTTCAGTATGAGTTCCATTTAATTCATCATCATCATTTTCATCTCCATCACCTTTAATTGTTTTTTTACTATTTTTTTTTTTTTTTGCTCAACATTTTTCACATATCCATCCATATCAGAGTCTTTTAATCTTGTTGTTGTCCCTTTAATATATTTTGTAGTTTTTTTATCTTTTACAACTTCTTTTTTCCCAATTTTTCCTTCTGGTTCTTCTTCTTCAACTTCTCCATCATCTTGTGTTAAAAATACACCTCCTCCAATCATTTGGACATTTTCTTCATCTTCTTCATCAACTGGTATTTCATCTTTAATTTTAGAATTAACTATATTCTTAGTAATTGTTATATCTTCACCATCTTCTTTATTATTTCCTTTCTTTTTTTTTTTTTTAGTTTTTTTAACTTCTGTTGTTGTTTGAGTTTCTTTTGTTGTTTTTTCGATTTCTATAACTCCATCTTTTTCTCTGACTTTTGTTGATATTGATGAATTTGAATGAGAATCCTTTGAAATATTATCTTTTTCTTGGTCTAATTTTTTATTTTGTTGTTTAATTTCATCATTATTTATTGTTTTTTTCGTTTTTTTTTTCTTTTTGACTTCTTCAATTATTTTTTCTCCAGCATCTTTGAATCTTTTTTTAGTTTTTTTTACTGGTTTTGTTTCTTCTTGTTCTTCTTCTTCAACTTCTCCATCATCAGCGGTTAAGAAAACACCTCCTCCAATCATTTGAACATTTTCTTCATCTTC
>JAJJLH010002109.1:0-49008 GCA_023806865.1 Isotricha sp. YL-2021a
GCCCCTGCAAGTACAAGTAGTGTCCCAAACCTTTTTTCAACGGCTTCAAGCTGTTGTTTATTTAATCCCTCTAATATTTTTTGCATTTTTCTTAAAAATAAGTTATTATATTATCATTATAAGTTAAAAAAAGATAAAAGTACTTATATTTACAGAAATTTAATAAAAATTATCATTACAAATAAGGGAAAACCATGGACGAAAAGAAAGAACAACAACCATCAATAGTAGTACCGATTGATGATGAGATGGATAAAATCAGCAGTGAAGATGCAAATAAAGTTGATGAATTGGCAATGGAAATTGCTACAATTCAGAAATCTGAAAAAAAGATTGCAATTATCGGAAGCCGTAATTTGCCGATTACACATCAACAAATGATCGAAACACTTGCTAATGCACTTGTTGAGCAGGGTAACACAATAATTACCTCAGGCGGTTCGTCAGGAACAAACGCAGCGGCTATACGTGGTGCAATGAAAGCAAATCCGCAAAAATTGAGAGTTATTTTGCCTCAAACAATCGGACAACAGCCATCTGATGTTCAGGACCAGTTAATCGGTATTCCTAACATTATTGAACATCCTGACAGAGCAATGATGACGCTTGCTGATGCAAGCCGTATTTGTAACAGAGAAATTATTGACGAAGGACAACAGTTAATTTGTTTCTTATCACACACATCAGGAACTTTGCATAAAGCAGTTGATTACGCAGAAGATATGCATAAAATAGTTACTGTATTTTACTTAGACTAATTTCAATATCCTGCAATTTGTGTGGGTTTGTAATCAATGTACAAATTCATAAATTCTATGTCGTCATAGTCTGTATAGGCATGCTGAAATAAGTTTTTGCCTGCTTTTAGTGTCAAAACATTCTTATCATTTTGTCTGATAAGAGATTTAGGCAGTTTAATTTCCTGATTATCACCGTTAATTTGTATTTCAGCAATTTTATTACCGTTAAAATACACCTCAGGTGCAGATGCGTAAGTGTTTTGTGCATGGCTTTGCCCGATTTGGCGTGCCATTAAAGTATCTATACCAATAATTGAACCTATGACCAAGTAAGGTTCTTCACCTTTGGATAATTGCGGAATTTTGAAAGTTTTTGAAAAAGATGCACCAACAGATTTAACTCTAAAATCGGATGCATTGGCAGATGTGGCCGAAAAATTATTATCCCCTAAGTGACACAAATCTTTTTCCAAAAGCATTTCTTTAAAAGAAGATTTCTCAATACCTATTACAAGGGGTTTTGAAAGTGCATATTTATCCACAGTAAGCGAATATGGTTTATATCCGTTTTTTTCTATATTTAAAATAGTTGCACCATCAATTTGTGCGTCAAGATAGAATTTACCTTGTTTGTCGGTTTTTGTAGTGTATTTTTTTTGTGGCAGCGTAACTTTTGCATTATCGACAGGTTTTTTAGTTTTAGAATCAATAAGTGTATTTTCTCCGCTTCGCACATTTCTTTCCACTTGTGCAAAATAAGGCAGAGAAAAAGCAAAACCAAGATTAAAAAACATAACAAACAACAATAAAATCAATTTAAATTTCATAATATTCCTCTCTCATTTTGCATTATAAAAATCTGAGAGGATAAAAATAACTGACAAAAAAAATCTCTCAGGAATATTTTTGAGAGATTTTTTATTTGAATTATTGTTTAAATGCTAAGTATTAAGTTTTTGCAAATGTTGTTTCAATATTTTTATGCATAGAATGTCTGCAAGCCTCTATTTCACGTTCAATCATTTTCAAACGAGCCATATACAATTCAGCCTGCATTGTAAGTTTCTTTTCTAACAAATGCAAACGTTCCTGACGTTGTTTCAGTTGCTTGGCTACAGGCGAATTTTCGTCCATATCCGAGCCAACGTTCTGCAAATCTGAAACAGTTGCCAACAAACTTGTTTTAGATTGAGTTATGAGCATAATCTTAAATTCCAAATCCATTCTTTGAGAATTTAAGTATAAATACCTTAATGTTGATACTGCCAATCCCATTTGTATTTTTCCTTATCTTAGATGATTAAATTTACTTCCTTTCAAGAAGTTGTGGTTGTTACTTTGAGCTATTTGATTTTCCATTTCCTGCAACTTGTACATTTGATAATTCAAACGATACTTTGCAATTTTTAGTTTTTTTCTGCAGGAGAGCATGTCTTTTATAATTACAACAGCCTGTGCCAAAACTTCTTGTAATAAGTTATGGCGAATTAAGAAATTTTTTGCATATTCAAGAAAATTTCTTGTCTTTCTGTATTCATTTACTACCGCTTGTTGCAAAACATTCTCCTTGTTTTGATAACACACCGACATAAATATAAAAACTAAAATGCTGAAATAATTGCGAAAATATCACTTTTTGTAAAAATTCCTTAACATTTCGTGTTTAAATTATGCCTATTCACATTAAAGATAACGACACAAAGTACCGTTATCTTTAATTTTTTCTGAAGATATGTAACAAAAGTTTACATATTTTGAACGTTTTTAGAATCAGATTCAATAGAATCTTTCAACATTTTCTTTAAAACGTCCCCTTGTGTATCAAGCATTTTGCAGACAGTTTCAATGTTTTTTACTTTGTTGGACAAAATAGTATCAGCATTTGCCTGAATTCTGCCTGAAACATTTTGATACGCAGCAACCGCCGCAGAAGTTGTACCCTGCATCAAGTTACCCATAACGATTGCAGGCAACCCGTATTCACCCAAATAAGGTGCAGCGGCTTGCATAATACCGCCCCAACCGGATATAACACCTGCTACAGGTAATACCCAGTTTGTACCAAAACCGAAACCGGCACCGGTACCAAGCCCGTAGGCCGCAGCATTAGCGCCTGCCATACCTGCAACACTTGCTGCAGATGTGACACCTGACGCACCGCCTGTTGCATAACCCGCATTTGATGAACCTAAGCCCCATAAGAGATTAGCCGCACCACCTGAGGGAAAGCCCGGATAACTGCCAATGCCGCCGATACCAAATGCTGAAGAACCGCCATATACCGCCGAGGTTGCACCTGACGCTTCTGACCAATATGAAGTACCGGGAATATTCATTGTCGCATTACCACCCATAACAGGCATAAAAGACGCAGGAGCCATCAAACGTGCAATTTGCCATAAGAAACTACCTGCCGTTCCAAACCCTGAACCTTGTGCATTGTTACCGCTTACGGTCAAATCTCTTAATTGGTCGTAAACTTCAAATAACATCGCTTTGGCATCAGAGTTTGCAGATGAAAATTTGTTTGAAATAACTAAATAACTATCGTGTTTGTAAGACATATTCCTATCCTCGTTTAGTAATACTAATAATTCTTATAATGATTATTTTTTAATAGTCAATATAATTTAAGAACACCTTTCTTGCTAAATATATCGGCATATTTTATTTTAACTTTAGGATTTTTTTGTTGTTTGTTACATTTATTTACAATTAGTTTTTAATAATTTTAAACACAAAAAAAAGCGGTAGTGATGGCAGCTCTACCGCTTTTTATACAAAATACAAATTTTTAATTATTAATTATTTATTATGCGAATGTTTTGAATGTTGTTTCAACGTTTTTATCAATAACCTTCTTAATCGCATCCATTTCTTGAGTTAAGGCTTCTTGTTCTGTATCAAGTTGTTTCAATCTTAATTCAAGAGTTCTGTCTTGTGCTTGGATTGCTTCAGTTTTAGCATTGATGTCTTCAACTGTTTTCTCATATTGAGCCATTTCGTATTTGTATTGGTTGAAGTCATTTTCGTATTTGTCTTCATCTGTTATAGAGTTTACAGATACGTTGAAGTCTAATTCATTTACACCTTCTTTTAAGACGATACTTTGTAATCTTCCTGAAGTATCATAGTTAACCCTTGCTTTAAATTCTTTAGGTTCATTATGTTGTTCTTCAGCTATATAGTATCCGAAAGGATCAACTGATTTATCAACACCAAATGTATCAGTATTAAATTCACCTTTAATATCGGTTTTAGGAGCATAGTAATTAACACCGTTTATTGTATATTTGTAGAAAGTATCTTGTGATTGTAATGAAGCGTAAGTATCTTGTAAGAAATTAAGAGTTGATATATCTACATCACCTAAAGCTTTAATATCAGGTGTTCCGCTTAATTGAATAGTACCTGCAGCAAATTTTGTTTGAATTTGTTCTAACTCTTTAGCGGCACCTCCAATGTTAACTTTGTATGTACCACCATCATTAGAGATAGTAGATGCAGTTGCTTCTTTGTCACCGTCTTTTGAATAGAAATAAGCATCTGCAGAACCACCAGGAGCAATTGAAGGCACATTGATATATTTATAGTCAGTACCATCTTTTACTTTATACAAATTATTTGTGCCCGCTACTGCAGCTGCAGTCGCTTCTGCTATCTTTTCATCTTCAGTAGTTTTTGTGGATTTACCATAAACGTCATCATAAATAGCTTTATAAATATTTTGCTTAGCAGCTTTATCCGCATCACTTTTTGACTTATCAATTTTGATTTCTGATACCTGTGCGAGTTCTGCAGAACCAACTTTAAGATAGTTTTTGTGTAATCCTGTAGCAGTATCTTCTACGTTTTTTGGTGTCGCACTCAACAATGAAGCTCTGCGTGATACATTTTTAATTTGTGGTGTTGTATAAGAAACAATTTTTGGCCACAAATCAACTGTTGATGAGTCAGGATTGTTTGTGATTGATGTGATAGTTGCTGTCGCACCTGTATCATCAGTAAATGAATAAACTGTTTTTGTATATTTTGCATCAGATTTGCTCGGTGGAGTCGGAACATTTAAACCTAACAACTGATTAAACAAGTTAGCAGATTGGTTAGCCAATGCTGTACGTTGTTGGTTAACTTGTTGACCTTCATATTCTGTGTTGGTCTTTCTTGCTGTGATTCCTAAAAATCTTGCTTGAGATGCTGCCATTCCCATAGTTAGTTACTCCTATTATTTTGTACTTTGTTCTTGCCATGTAATACGACACATCTCATTTCAAACTTTAATTTTTCCTGAGAAAATGTTAAGTTTTTGTTACATTCCGTTTTTACCATACCTATAAATCCTTATATTTATTGACTTTTGGGGTTTGAGATATTTGTTAAGTTTTATTAACTCTGTGCTTAAAACCTTCTTATTTAGATATAAGGATATAGGGAATAAAGTCAAAATTATATAAAACCATGTTTAAAAAAATGCATAAAAAAAAGGCTCACTTTCATGAGCCAAAATGGATAGAATTAGTATTACGGAGTTTATAGAGGAGTTTACTGTGCATACAAATCACAAACTTAATTTTTTTTGCTATAATATTAACAAATATTAAGAGCAATTTATGAATATTGTAGAAAAAGTTCAAAAAATCATATCACCGGCAGCAAAAAAACATCATTTTACTGTAACAGGCTTAAATTCATTATCAAAAGCCATATTTTCTGCTGCAATAAAAAACACAAAAATATTATATATAACATCATCTGAGCAAAACGGTTTAAAACTCAAAAACGACTTAAACAGCCTGTTTTCTTTAGATGTTCAGTTATTTACCGCACAAGATGTGGCTTTATATGACGGTATAACTCCAAATCTGCATGCCTATCAGGAGCAGGTTAATATATTGACCACCCCTGCGGACTTTATTATTTTGCCCGTAAAATCGCTATTAGAGAAATTTCCAGACAAAGACTTTTACGAAAAATACGAAATAAAAATTAAAAAAGACGAAGAATTAAACGTCAAACAACTTATTCAAACCCTTACAGATTACGGATACACAAGAAAAGCAACAGTTGAGGATATTGGTGAATTTGCAGTACGCGGCGATATTATAGATATATACGATTTAAGGAAACATCCTGTCAGAATTGAACTTTGGGGTGATACAATTACAGATATAAGGCTTTTTGATGTTTCTACACAACGTGCTTTCAAAAAAATTGACAAATTCAGCATTTATCCTTTACATAAATTTGTCCTGAATGACACAAATAAAGAAACCTTGACAAAATTTATAAAAAGTTCCAAATCGGAACTTAAAAATATGTATTTGGAAAAAACTGAAACAGACACATATTTTCAGGGAATTGACTATTTTCAAAGCATAATAAACAATAATTTGGTAAGTGTTTTTGAACATTTTAAACAAAATTACACAATAATATTTGATGAATCTACAGAAATTTTTGCCAAATATGAACTTTACGACAAAAATTTTTGTGAAAGTTACGCACAAATAACCGAAAATGACATTAATTTACCACTAAACACCCTCAATCACATAAGATTTAACGATTTTAAAAATGAAATTGCAAAATATCCCGCAATAAATTTTGATAATTTCTTAGACGGTGAAAATACTGCAGATTTGGAACTTGCATCAAACTTTGTCCCTGTATTTTCATCAGATATTGAAAAACTGACGAACTATTTAACATCAAAAAGAAAAGACAACTATCAACTTTATATTGCAACAGACTATCCCAAAAGAGTAGCAGAAATTTTAGACAGTGTGCAAATTCCATATTCAAACAACACACAAAGCAGGGATAATGTAAATATAATTTCTTCTTTATCCTTAGGCGGAGCCGATATTCAGGAAATTAAAGTTTTAATACTTACAGACAAAGAGCTGTTCAACAAACGTCTGAATACAATTACACGCAAAAAACGTACATCTGTTCGTGAAAATTATGACTACATAAGCTCGCTAAATGACATTAAAGAGGGCGATTATGTTGTGCATGCCATACACGGCATAGGAATTTACAAAGGACTAAGCAAGCAGGAACTCGACGGCGAAACAAGAGATTACCTGAATATTGAATATGCACAAAAAGACATGTTATATATGCCTGCCGAACAAATTAACCAGCTTTGCAGATACCGGGGAACAAAAGCACAGGCACCAAGAATATCCCGTATGGGTGGTGTAGACTGGGAAAATGTAAAGGCTAAAGTTAAAAAAGGAGTTGAACAAATTGCTTTTGACCTTGTGAGATTATATGCAAAACGTAAAATCTCGCAGGGTTTTGGGTTTTTGCCCGACAGCGCATGGCAATTTGAATTAGAGGACAGTTTTGAATTTGTGGAAACTCCCGACCAGATGAAAGCAATTGAAGAAACAAAGGCTGACATGGAAAATTCAAAACCAATGGACAGGCTGATTTGCGGAGATGTCGGTTTCGGGAAAACTGAAGTTGCTATGCGTGCCATATTTAAAGCAGTTTTATCCTCAAAACAAGTCGCTCTTATCGTTCCGACAACCATTTTGGCACTGCAACACTATCAAACTATTTCAGAACGCTTTAAACCTTTTCCTGTCAGGGTGGAATTGCTTTCACGCTTTAAATCTGCAAAAGAACAAAAAGAAATTATTAAACGTCTTGAAACGGGTGATATAGATGTGGTAATCGGCACACACAGACTTATACAGGATGATGTAAAATTTAAAGATATAGGACTTTTGGTGATTGACGAAGAGCACAGGTTTGGAGTAAGGCACAAAGAAAAGTTAAAATCTCTGAAAGAAAATATTGATGTGCTTACAATGAGTGCTACACCTATACCGAGAACACTTTATATGTCTTTATCGGGAATAAAAGATATGAGCCTTATAAACACTGCTCCACAAAACAGATTGCCAATAAAAACTCATGTCGGAGAATATTCTGACACGTTGCTAAAAAATGCAGTAAACTACGAACTCAATCGTGAAGGGCAAGTGTTTATACTGTATAACAAGGTCGAAACAATAGAAGTTTTTGCTCAAAAAATCAGGAACTTACTTCCAAACTGCAGAATTGCAGTAGGGCATGCCCAAATGGAAGACAAAGCCTTAGAAAAAATTATGATAGATTTTCTGAACCATGAATACGATATTTTGATTTGCACAACTATTATTGAAAGCGGACTTGATATAAAAAATGCAAATACCATGATTATTATTGATGCAGACAAATTCGGCTTAGCACAACTTTATCAGATACGGGGCAGAGTAGGCAGAAGCGAAAAACAAGCCTACTGCTATTGTTTTTACAAACCTGATAAAACTTTAACTGATGAAGCACGTGCAAGATTAGAAGCAATTAAAGAATTTACTACTCTTGGAAGCGGATATCAGATAGCAATGAAAGATATTGAAATACGCGGAGTCGGAAATCTTTTAGGCACAAAACAACACGGAAATATGGTTAATGTAGGCTTTGATGCATATTGTCAAATTTTAGAAGAATGTATTGAAGAACTGCAAAACGAAAAGCCACCCCAAAAAGTTCTTCCCACAACTATTGATATCAATACAACAGCCTTTATTCCTGATGAATGGGTGGGCGGTAAAGAACAAAAATTGCAGGAATATAAACATCTTGCAGATGTAACAACGTATGATGAATTAGACGCAATAAAAGCAGAATGGAAAGACAGATTTTCTAAACTGCCGAAAGAAGTTGAAAATTTAATAAGTTTAATTAAGTTAAGAATTTCCGCGACTTTATGCGAAATCGGAGCAATCAGAGAAGCCGGAGAATACATCAGAATTTATACTCCATACAAAGAATATGAGTGGAATATCTTATCTAAAAATATAAATAATAATATATTAAGAAAAATTAAATTTACAATTGCACCAAAAACTTGTAAAGATGGAAATTCGGTGATACTATTTAAACATACTTATATGTCATTTGATGAAATTTTCAATGCCTTAAATGAGCTGTTTTTTCAAATGAATGAAGCCAAATCACGATATTTAAAAGAAAATTAGACTTATAAAGAGGAGAAAAAATGAAAAGTTTGAAATTATTAACCACTCTATTGATAGCAACTTTGTTATTGTGCGGATGCGTTTTCAACAAAAAAGAAGCAATCATGACAATTAACTCTGCAACTATCACTCAGGAAGATTTTGATAATGCCCTGAAAGAGTACACAAGAGGAAATGATTATGCACAATTACCATCGGAAATGAAAAAAGATCCGAACAGTTCCGTAAATTTAATGCTGAAAGACAGAGTTGTAAAAGAACTTATCATAAAAACTCTTTTAAATCAGGAAATGGAAAAGAAAAATATAACAGTTTCCGACAAAGATATAAATGATGAAATTGTTAATATTACAGATAAAGTCGGCTCAAAAGAAAAATTCAACCAAATTCTTAAAGAAAATAAAGTTTCTCTTGCAGAATTTAAAAAAGATGTTGAAGATGATTTAAAAGTTAAAAAACTTATTAATACTTTGTCTGTTGTAAAAGTATCAGAAAAAGATGCAGAAAAATTTTACAAAGCAAATATTGACAAATTTAAATATCCTGACAAAGTAAGAGCGTCTCATATTTTAATTTTGGCTGATGAAAATTCTATTAAAGAAGCAATTAAAGCCAAAGATAAAAAATTAACGGATGCTCAGGTTCAGGCAAAAGTTCAGGAAGAATTAAACCAAAAACTTGCAAAAGCACAAGAACTTTTAGCGAAGGTTAAGCAAGACCCGACTCAGTTTGCAAAAATTGCAAAAGAAAACTCAGAAGATACTATCAGTGCAAAAGAGGGCGGAGATTTAGGCTTTTTCTCCCGTGAAGAAATGATTGGACCTTTCGCCCAAGCAGCATTCTCTCAAAAACCAAATGTTGTAGGCGAAATTGTAAGAACAGATTACGGTTATCACATTATTATGGTTACTGACAGAAAACAAGCAGGCGTTGAACCATTTAACAAAGTAAAAGATGAACTTATCTCATACCTTGAAAATCAGAAGAAAGTTGAAGTTGTACAAGGTTTAATTGAATCTCTGAAGAACAAAGCGGATATCAAATTTGTAAAAGAAGAATATAATCCGCAAAAAATTCAGGCTCAATTGAAGGAAGCAACAGATAAACATCCTGCTTTTCCCACATTAAACTCCGAAGAGGAAGAATAAACGCTAAATGGGTAAACTGATAAGCAGAGCTGAAATTCAAAAAACCGTTTCTGATTTGAGAAATGACGGCAAGACTATTGTCACGACAAACGGTTGCTTTGACATACTGCATGTCGGACATGTCAGATATCTGCAAAAAACAAAAACTTTTGCAGATACCCTGATTGTTTGTCTAAACTCTGATAAGTCCGTACGTACAATAAAAGGTCCGACAAGACCTATTAACAACGAAAATGACAGAGCAGAAATTCTTTGCGCTCTGTCCTGCGTTGATTATGTTGTATTTTTTGATGAAGCTTCACCTGTCGATTTGTTATGTGAAATTAAACCTGACGTTTACACAAAAGGTGCTGATTACACAATAGAAACTTTACCCGAAGCAAAACCTGTGATGGAAAATGGCGGCAGGGTAGAATTTATCAGTTTTGTTGAGGGCAAATCTACAACAAATTTAATCAATAAAATAAACAACAAATAATTACAGACCTAAAAATTTTTCTATTTTTTCGTTATATCGTTTATCTTTTGCACTAAAAGTAAATGTTTCCGTATCGTACCATTTAGTGTATAAAGCCGTTTGTTTTGCGACCTCACCATACTTTATCAAGTCGCATTTGTTTAAAAGAACATGGGTTTTTGAGGATAGATTGTTATAATTCATCCACTCTTGCATTTGCAAATCATTCTTCTGAACAGGGTGTCTTGCATCAACTATTTGAAGATAAGTCTGAATTTGCTCTCTTTCAAGTAAAAATTCGCATAAGTTTTTGTTCCATTTTTCCTGTTCTTCCTGCGAAACTTTGGCATATCCGTATCCAGGTAAATCAGCAATAATAAATTTATCATCAAAATTAAAAAAGTTGATAAGTCTCGTTTTTCCGGGGGTATTAGATGTTTTTGCAAGTCCCCTGTGGTTGGCTAAAGTGTTAATAAACGTAGATTTACCGACATTGGAACGACCTAATAATATAATTTCAGGCAGTCCCCACGTTGGGCACTGCCTGATATTCTCACAACTGATTAGAAATTTTGCTGATGTCATTGGATGCTTTCATTTTTCTTTTTTGTAAAGTTAACGATAGAAGAGAATATACTTTCGAATTGTTATAGACATTCACCTGAGTAACATTGTTATCCAAATTTACATCTATAAAATTCTTGTTTGAAAAAATTCCGCATTCTACATGCAATATCCGAATCAGTCTGTTTCTAAGTAAACTGATGGGCTCTGACAAAAATATTTCAAACGTTTTAAAAATATTCATGTCAAAATTATATAATAATTGTAATTAAATTCAAACTTATTCTTTAATTATGTTAACTAAGATTATGAACTTGAACCTGTATAGAATTTGAAGTCATCTTTAATGTTATTTTCTAACAATTTTTTAACAGAATCATATTCAGTATCATATTCTTCATATAATGTTTCATATTTTTCTAATTTTTGTTCAAGAACATCATCTGCCGCTTTTAATTTTTCCATTGCTTTATCATCATAATCTTCTTGATTGTACAAATCTTGAATTTGGCTTGTGTATTTTTCTCTTTGATACTCAATGCCCATAATCATGTATTCAACATCACTAATCTGTGAAGTTAATGTGTACATTCTCACTGCTGCAACTAAAATAGTCATAATTTACTCTCCTCTATCTATCTAAAATTCTCTCTACTCTTATATAAAAAAATATATACTCAAAAAATTGCTTTCACGGATTAAAATATGTTACAAAACTTAATATATTTTCAATATTTTGTATATATTGTATATGTAAATAAGCAATATTATTGAATTTAAAAATTGTTTTTGATAGTATAAATACAAAGTTTTTATTAGATTTTAGGGGAAAGAAATGAAGAATAAAAAGATACTATTATTTTGGTTTATAGTTCTTATTGTAGGTGTTTCACTGTGGCTTATTGCGACAAAACCTACAAAAAAAGGGTTAGACTTAGTTGGTGGTTCAAGACTTGTCTTAGAAGCACAAACAACACAAACAATTGCAAAGATTACACCTGAAATGATGGATAGTTTACTATATGCAATAGAAAACAGAGTAAACGCACTTGGTGTTTCTGAAACTATTGTACAAAAAGAAGGCGAAAAACGTTTGCTTGTTGAAATTCCTGATGTTTCTGATCCAAAGAAAGCCAAAGAATTTTTGGGTGAAACAGCAGAACTTGAATTTAAAAAACTTGCAAAACCTGAAGATGCTCAAAATGGTATTGTAGATTGGGTATCAACAGGTATTACAGGTAAAGATTTAAGAAAAGCACTGCTTTCTACTGACCAGAGCGGTCAATGGGTTGTAAGTTTAGAATTTAACGACAACGGTGCCAAGAAGTTTGCAAATGTTACAAAACAAATTGTCGGTCAGCAATTGGCAATATTCTTTAATGGCGAATTAAAATCAGCACCAACCGTAAGAGAAGCTATAACAGGCGGACAGGCTCAAATCTCAGGCGGTGACAACGGCTTTGAATATGACGAAGCAAAGAAAATGGTTGATTTATTAAATGCAGGCGCATTACCTGTTCCCGCTAAAATCATTGAAGAAAACTCTGTCGGTCCGACTTTGGGTGCAGACAGTGTAAGCAAAAGTAAATTGGCAGGCATGATTGGACTTGGTTTGGTCATGATATTTATGATTGTCGTTTATGGTTTACCCGGAGTAATTGCGGATATTGCTTTAATGATTTACGGTATTATCGTATTTGCAATATTTAAAACGATTCCAGTCACTCTGACATTAGCGGGTATCGCAGGTTTTATTTTGAGTATCGGCATGGCAGTAGATGCAAACATTTTGATTTTTGAAAGAACAAAAGAAGAACTCAAAAACGGACGTTCAATGTATCAGGCAATTAATTCAGGTTTTGACAGAGCGTTTACAAGTATCTTCGATTCAAATATGACTACAATTATAACCTGCATTATACTTTATATGTTAGGCACAAGCATTGTAAGGGGTTTTGCTCTTACTCTGGCGATAGGTGTTGTGGTTAGTATGTTCAGTGCAATTACTGTAACACGCAACTTTATGCACTTGTTATTTGACGCAGGTTCGCTTAAAAATCCCAAATATTTCAGAATAAAAGAATCTGAAATATCAAAAGGTTTTGAAGTTGAAGACACAAAACGTGAAAAAGCAAAATTCGGCGTTTTAGACTAAATTAAGAGGATTTTATAAAAATGAGTAATGAACAAATATTTCAAAAACACGTTATAGACGTTGTAAAACACAGATACATTTGGTTTATACTTTCCGCAATACTGATTATTCCGGGAATTATTGCTATGATTTATTCAAGCATAACTTACCCGACACATTATCCGATGAATGTTGGTGTTGATTTCACAGGCGGTACAGTTTTACAGTACGGAATTAAAAACACAAACCAAGACAGTGCAACAACTATTGCAAAATTAAGAACAGAATTAAATACAATAGGAGTTGAAAATCCGAATATTCAGTTTTTGAATGTTAATAACGTACAACAGAAAAACACTAAAAACACTATAAATTCTGTTGTTTCTATAAGAACTAAATTTATTGATGAAAATTCTGATGATGTTGAAAAAATAACAACCGTTGTAGATAAGATATATGATTCACCCGAACTTATACAAGTCAATTCAATAGGACCGACTTTGGGTTCAGAATTATTTAAAAATTCATTATTTGCACTAACTCTTGCTTTCTTAGGCATTATATTTTATTTAACCATAAGATTTCAGCTTGATTTTGCAATAATTGCATTTTTGGCACTTTTGCACGATTCACTGTTTATTATAGGCACATTTTCTTTATTGGGACTTGTATTCGGCTTACAAATTGACAGTTTATTTATTACAGCCCTGCTTACAGTTATAGGTTTTTCTGTTCACGATACTATCGTTGTATTTGACAGGGTAAGAGAAAACTTAAAATTCTTGAAGAAAAAATATTCGTTTAACGATATTGTTAATGCTTCTGTAAATCAAACACTTGCAAGAAGTATAAATACATCAGTAACAACCTTAATCACCTTGTTTGCCTTATACATCTTTGGCGGAGTTACAACAAGAGATTTCGTATTAGTAATGATTTTAGGTATTACAATAGGTACATATTCAAGTATTTTCTTTGCTTCAGCATTACTTGCATGGTGGAGAGAAAAAAACGCAACACAAAAAAGAAATTAAATTATGACAAATATTAAATTTACAAAAATGCAGGGCTTGGGTAATGATTTTGTTATCCTTGACTTTGAAGAATACAAACAAAGCAACATGAGTGCTCAGGATTTGGCATTAAAACTTTGCCACAGAAATTTCGGAGTGGGTGCTGACGGCTTGATTATTGTTAATCCCGAAACTGATAAAGCCGATATTGGCTGGATATTTTACAACTCTGACGGTACTATTGCTCAGATGTGCGGTAACGGAATGAGATGTTTTGCAAGATACGTTTATGATAAAGGTCTTGTAAATAAAAAAGAATTTAGCGTAGCTACAAAAGCAGGCATAATTCGTCCTAAAATCATTTCTGAAGATGAAGTTTGTGTTAATATGGGAAAACCTGTATTAAATTGCAAAGATATCCCCTGTAATGCTGAAAGCAATTTGAATATACCTTACAAAATTGATAACAAAGAATTTTTGTTAAATGCTGTCAGCATGGGAAATCCTCATTGTGTAATTTTCACAGACAGTGATACAAAATCTTTTGCACTAAAATACGGCTCACAGTTAGAATGTGACAAATTATTTCCGCAAAAAACCAATGTCGAATTTGTTAAAATTTTATCTAAAAACTCTATACAAATTGACGTATGGGAAAGAGGTTGCGGCATTACTTTGGCATGCGGTACAGGCGCTTGTGCCACAACAGTTGCAGGTATATTGAACGGTTTGTTAGAGCATGAAGTTACTGCAAAACTTCCGGGTGGCAATTTAAAAATTGAATGGTCAGGCTCACAAAATGCTACCGATTTTGATGTTTATATGACCGGAAAAGCAAGTTATTCTTTCGTTGGCGAATTTGTAAATATTTGTTAATCTAAAATTATTCTGCTATCAACATTTTTTTTTATGTGCCTTCTATATGTATAACGTTTCTATAGGTATTAGTTGTGGTAAATAGCGTAAACGAATCATCATATCCATATAAAAGCAATTTGCGATATCACATTTCTCAAGAAAAACTTGATGAAATTAAGAATTCTCATGACCATTTGATGTCAAATTCCCCCATTGCAAAAATGGAAATGTTTGGTGATAAATTTATAAACGCTTGCACTATTTATCCTGCTAAAGGCTTAACAGGCAGTAAAAACAGCAATTTCTATGAGTTTTTAACAATGGGCATGGTTCCATACACAATAGGCAGCCTTACTTTAATAGGCTTATTTAACGCAACTAACAAATTCTTCAAACCGGGAGCAAGAAAGGCCGCATCTAAAATCGGCACAAAAATGGGATTGGGTGTTTTATTTTATGGAATAGCAAAAGAGGCATCTAAAAAACTTATCTCTGTACCTGTAAATATGGGAACAGGGGTAGATATAGATATGCCTTATCAAAAATTAGTTCAGGAATTTGCGACATCAGATTTCGAGCCTAATCCAAAAAGTTTTGAATACCACAAAGTCTTTGAAAGCGTTGACTTCCCACGTTATGATTTGCTATATTATCAAAAAAATAACAAACCGAGAAACTATTACTTTGACAGAGTAGCAAAAAAATTAGGAAAAGGTGACAATCTTGAAGCTTCTGATCAAGAAGTAAAAGATGATATCAAAAAAATTCTTGTACGTTCACGTGCAGCGACTGCACTATCTTCGTTCTTATGGGCAGGAGTTGGCGTAATTTATGCAGCACAAGATTCTTGGGCAAATTTATTCAACAGAAAATCTGCAAAAGGAACAGGCAAGAAAAATCTTGTACAATTTGGTTCGCACTTTGTAGATCTTGCAAAGAAAAGTGCAGTTGAATTATGGAACGGTACGGGCAAAAACAAAAAAATCAATGCGATGGCAGGTCGAACCTTCGTTATTGCCGCAGCACTAAGTTCAATACTCGGTGCAGCTACAACTATAATTGCTGCTAAACATTCTGCAAAGAATAAAGCGGTAGTAGATACAACAAAAACTTACACGGAAGCATAGATGACAAAAATAACAGTTCAACAATCAAATAATCAACCTGTTAATGTGCCTGACTACAAAAAGTCTAAAGGATTTGACACATCTGTTATCTATGCACAAAACAGAATTCACGCATTACCTGCAAAAGGCAAATTAGTTTCATCATCTGTATTTACAGCCCCGATAAGATTTGTTAAAGACACAGCAGAAGATGTTGTTGCTCTTTCAAAAGCAGTAACAACAGGAAATTCAGACGATTACAGACTTGGCAGAGTAAACGATTTAACTTTAAAATTAGGTTCTTTGGGTATAGCAGGTTACTTATTCACAAAACGTCCTAAAACTTCTCAAAAATATATGGAATTGATTGGTTTTGGTTCTTTCTTCGCGTCCATGGCTTTGTGGCCAAAGTTATTTATACAAACACCTGCAAAACTTATACACGGAATTGACGTATTCCAGGAATACGAAGATTCACAGGGAAGAAGAAAAAAATTCTTCCAGGATCCGCAATATTTACCCTGGGATATTATGACAAAAGATGAAATCTACAAAATGGGCGATAAACTTAATATTCCGCGCGGTATTCCTAATCGCAGTGATTTAACAAAAGAAAAAGCACATAAAATTGCATTACAATCAAATACTGCTTGGATGTTATCTGCAGGATTTGGTGTACCTATCATGACGGCATTTATTTGTTCGGGTATTGAAAAATTCTTACCTGAAAAATTAGCCAAAATCAGAGCAAATAAATCTAATAAAGCTGTTGAAAAACTTCTTGCAAACGGTTATTCTTCAGTTCAGCCAAATAAACAACACATTGAAACTTTCAAGAAATTTGAACAGTCACTAAAATCAGATACACCTGTTGATGAAAAATTATTGAGAACACTTGCACAGGCAATAACAGGTGACAACAACTATGCAGAAATACTTTACAAAGATATGCAACAAAATCCGTTGTTTGTATCTGATAAAAAGAAAATAGCAACCTCAACAATTGACACTATTTTTGAAAACTTTGATGCAGAATTAAAAGCAAACGGCATTGAAAAAGAAAACTTCATGAAGAATTTAAACATCAATGAAGAATTAGAACCAAAAAGACAAATTGATGCCTTTATTGATACTTTGAGAAAATCAGGCAATCAAAAAGCAAAAAGAAATAAATTCTTGCCTATAAGAGATTTTATTGAGCACGAAGGTTTAAAAGCACAATCATTATCAAAAGAAGCCTTGAAGAAAGCGGAAGAACTTAACAAATTATTTGCTCAGTTTGATACTGTCGGACAAATCTTTGATGAAAATATGTTTACAAAATCTGCAAATTCTGCAGATGCTTCTGCAACAAAAGCATGGGCAAAATTTAATAAAGCAATGGTTGGTATCTTTAATTTATCGGATGAGCAAATACGTTCATTGGATATTTCAAAAGATACAACAACACAACTTATCAGTGATACATTAACAAAAAATCTAAAAGACGATGCAAGTTACAAAAAACACTTCAACTCACTATTGGGTATATTTAAAGAGTTTGCAGATGAATTTGGTCTCGATATAGCACAAAAACCTGGTTTCAGACAAGGTATGACACCAGTTTTAACAAGCATGCCAAAAGATAAAGCAAATCTTCAAAAAGTGTATAAACAAGTTGCAGATTCTTTCAGAAAACTTGGTTTTACAAACATTGCACAACACATTGTTGCGACAGATGCAAACGGTAACATAATTGAAAATGGTATTTCTCAGGTCGGAACAATGGCACAAAAGAATATTGATATTCCGACAACCGCAAAATTCTCAGCCTTTGCAAGAAATCTTTTAACTTTAGATTTTTATAAAAGAAAAGCCGATGGTGATACTTTATACGCACAGGCAAAACGTCTTGGAGAACTTTGCAGCGGTGGACCAATACCTGATGACAGCGCAAAAGCATTTGTAAAACAGGCAGAAAATATTTTGTTAAACGGTGATTTAAACGACTTTATTACAAAATTTGGTACAAGAGGTGATTCAGGTTTAAATTATAAAGTTGTAATGAACTTATTATTTAATCAGGATTACTTATCACCCAAAACAAAAGCAATGTTAACTGATGCTAAAAAAGGCGAATTAAAAGAAGGTAAACTGTTTAAACAATTCTTGTTTAATATGCATGATATTATAGGTGATTTATTTAATGTTCACTTTGATAAAATACATATTGTACCGGATGCTAAAACTTATGCGGATAACAGTTCTTACAAAATCAAACCGGCATTATATCAGGCAATGTGGGGCGATTCACTTCCGTCTATGTTAAAGAAAACATACGACACTATATCAAATACAAAACTCTGGACTAAGAAATTCGCAGCTTTGGGAATAGGAGTTGCAGCAGTTACAGTTCTTTCACAATTCTTCTTCGGTCACTACGACAAAACATACAAGAAACCTCAATATTTAAAGGAAGCAAAATAATTTATGATTAATGCAGTCAACAACATAAATTTCATGGGAACAACCACAAATAACTTACCACAAAAAAAAGATAAGGAAGTTATTGCTCAGACTGTTCTTAAAGATGAAAATAATCTTGCAAAACCGTCAGGTTCTTTGCTTCAGGCATATATGGTAAGAAAAAATGCAAGAATTGCTGCTTCTAATTTAAGAAATGAAAAAGTTGAATGGCATAATGATTTAAAAACTTTGTTTAATAACAATCAGGCAAAAATTCTTGCAATTATTCCAAGAACCTTCAATGCTTCCGATGCAGTAAATGCTGACGGACTTATTCAGATGAATTTAGGCGAAAAAACAGGCAAATTCACTAATGCAATAGAAAAACTTGATGAAGTTCAGGCTATGGGAATAAATGTATTACATATTTTGCCTATACATTCTATCGGTAAGAAAAACGCAATGGGTACAGCAGGCTCTATATATTCGCCAAAAGATTTGTTGGAAATTGACCCTCAATTAGATGACAGAGATGATCCACGCACAGTTGATGAAGAATTTAAAAGTTTTGTGGATGAATGTCACAAAAGAAATATCAGAGTTATGCTTGACTTACCAAGCTGCGCTTCCTTTGATTTGTATTTAAACAGACCTGAACTGATGGCAAAAGAACGTTCCGGCGTTGCTAAGACTCCTCAGGGCTGGGGCGATATCAGAATGTTTGAACCTTGGGAAGATAATGACAATAAAGTTTTAAACAAACCATTACTTGATTTGCACAAAAAATATGTTGAAAAATATATGTCTCTTGGTATTGACGGTATAAGAGCCGATGTATCCCGTGCGAAACCACCTGAATTTTGGGACGTTTTGATATCATATTCTCATAAATTAAATCCTGAATTTGGCTGGTTAGCAGAATCTTACACCTACGAAGACGCTTCTCCACAGTTAAATATGATTGAAGACAGACCAATGGATGCACTAAACGCAGGTTTTGACTGTATTTATGGTCAGTATCACATTTTTAACGAATGGAATAAAGCATCTGATTTGCATAATTATGTAATTGAAAACCTTGATATGTCAAAACAATTACCAAAAGGCAAATCACTTATAGGTTCTTTTGCAACCCATGACGATATTTCACCAATGTTCCATGGGGGAAGTAACTATGTAAATCTTACAACAGGTTTGCAGGCAGGTTTACCAATGCTGAATCCTTATTTCGTTGACGGTGTTCAATCAGGTGATTATTATTTGTATCCTTATGAAAATGCAGAAAGCACAGAATCTGCAACAGATACAAAAAGATGTGATGTCCACAGAGGACGCTTAGATATTTTTAATCATTCAAGACGCCCCGGTGGCAGCAATCCTGAAATCGGTGAATTTATAAAATCTGCAATGGATTTCAGAACAAAACACGAAGATATAATAACAAAAGGCAGTTATATCCCGTTACCAAACAATAACGCAAATGATAAAATCATTTCGTTTGCAAGACATCTAAACGGAAAAACCATAATCTGTGTTGCAAACAGAAATGTTAACAAATCAGAAAACGGCACAATTCAAATTCCCGGATTAAAAGCAGGAACAAAATTAAAGAATTTAGTTGCACCTTACGGTGAAAAAAGTTTAATTCAAGCAGAAAACAACTCATTAAATGTAGAACTTGCACCTGCAAGAATACATTATTTTGAAATAGATACTCCAAAAATTGAAGAAAGCGGATTAAAAGTATATCGTCAAAACTTAAAATAATATCCGCAAAATTACAAGGTCTGTCCGTATTTTTTTATTTAATGTTACATTTTTCTTTGCATATAGCCTACTTGCCTAAAATTTGGTAAAATTATAATAAACAGAAAGGCAATTTAATGGAAACATGCACAAAAACTACAGTCGATTATAAATTTTTATCAAAACCTGTTGAAATATATGAACGTCCTTGCGGACACAAAATCGTATTTGCTCACAAAGAGGGCGGCTTGGTGAATGTAAGCACTTGGGTAAAGACGGGTTCAATAAACGAAAATGACGAAAATAACGGCATATCTCATTTTTTGGAACACTTAATGTTCAAAGGCACAACTAAGCACAAAGCCGGTTATTTTGACAGAACTTTAGAAGCAAAAGGTGCTATTGTTAATGCAGCAACCTGGAAAGATTACACTTTTTATTATGTAACCTTACCCAAAGGTCCAAATGACGAGTATTTTAATTGTGCACTTGATTTGCATGCCGATATGATGCTTGATCCGATTATTCCGCCTGAAGAAATCGGAGAACCGTTTGTTTTTGGTGTTGATAAACCGGAAATAAAACGTGAAAGACATGTCGTTATTGAAGAAATACGTATGAGAAAAGACCAACCATGGACTTTGACTTACAACAACTGTAACCATGCAATGTACACAGCTCACCCATATAAACGTGATGTAATAGGAACACCACAAATTATTGCATCTGTAAAGAGGGAAGATATTTTAGAATATTACAAAAAGTTTTATGCGCCAAACAACATGACAACTATTGTAGTCGGCGACTTTAATCATCAGGAAATTTTGGATAAACTGATAAAACTGTTTGATTTTCAGGGCAGGGAACAATATAATATCCCACCCAAAACAAGAGATTTACCAACAAACACAACCAAAATCACCGAAAATTATTCTGATGTAAATACAAGTTTTATTATTTACGGTTTTTTGTGCCCTCAGGCAACCGAATTAAAACAAACCATTATGCTTGAAATGCTGAGCGTAATTTTAGGGGAAGGACAAAGTTCCAGACTTAATCAAAATCTGATTGAAAAAGTTTCTAATCCGATATTTAGTGCACTTGCAACTGATTTTTATAATTTTAAAGACGGCGGTAATTTCTTTATAGATGCAAATATTAAAGCCGGACAAGAGCAACAGGCAATCGAACTTATAAATCAGGAATTAAAGGACGTTGCACAAAATATAAATGATGAAGAATTTTTTAAAGCCAAAAAGAAATTAAAAGTGAATTTTGCAAGAGATGCAGAAACTGTTTCTGATATTGCAGACACATTAGGTTTTTATATGACTGTTTGTAACGATTTAACTCTTGCTGCTCAGTATTTAGATGTTTTGGAAAATACTCAAAAAGACGACTTAATAAATGCAGCAAAAGAATATTTAGATATAAACAAAGCAACAATATCTATCTTAAAACCCAAAAAAGGACAATAAATGAAAGAAATAACATTAAACAACAACATAACAACAATTTTTAAAACAAATAAAAACACGCCACGAACTGCGATTTGTCTTTATTTGAGTATAAATGAACCGGAAAAAAAAGCAGGTATAAACACCCTTTTAAACAGATTGTTCTTGCAGGGGACAAAATCAAAAAATGCAGAAGTTTTGGCAAACGACCTTGACAGAAACGGCATTGAATTATTCAGCGAAATGAAATATGATTTTGTACGTTTTAAAGTCCTTGCACTAAACGAAGATATTGAACATGCCTGCGAACTTTTGTCTGATGTTGTACAAAATTCAACATTAGAAATGTTTGAAAAAGAGTGTGTAAAATTAAAAGCGGAAATTGAGGCAGAATTGGATAATCCCAAAACAAAACTTATGGAAGATTATTTCAAAAATTTATATGCCGGCCATTATTACGGGAATACTTATCTTCGTATTTTAGAGGATATTGATAAGATTACCTTTGATGATATAAAACAGGCATACGACGCATTGTTAAATGATTCTAAAAAATGTTTTGTAGTTTGTGGCGATTTTGATGAAGAACAAATTAAAAATATTTTAAACAAACATTTTTCAGATTTATCATCTCAAACACCTGCAAACAATGCATTACCTGTCAATAAAACAGAGAAAAAAAGAATCTCTAAAATCGTTAAGAATGATGCAAATCAGGCACAAATTATACAAGGTTGGCTTGTTCCGACTTTTGACAGCGAAGATTATGTGCCATTTATGTTGTTTAGCACTATTTTAGGTTCTATGGGACTATCTTCAAGATTGTTCAGAGAACTCAGAGAAAAAAAAGGACTTGCTTACACCGTAAGGAGCAGTTATGAAACAAACAAATACGGCGCAAGTTTTTCTGTTTATATTGCAACTGAACCGACAAACATAAATGTATCGGTTGCAGGCTTTAAAGAAGAAATACAAAAATTAAAAGATGAAAAAGTTTCTCAGGAAGAATTACAGAGTGCAAAAAATAATCTTTTAGGCAGACGCCAGTTCTTTACAGAAACTAACTTGCAACAAGCAAGTCTGATTGGACATTATCTGTCTAACGGTCTTGAAGCAAATTACTCAGAAATTATTGAGCAAAAAATTCAGCAGGTTACACCTGAGAAAATACAGGAACTTGCACAAAAATATTTTGATGACAATTATGTTTTATCAGTAATTGCACCTGAAGAAAATTTAAAAAATATGTAATAATAAAATTGTTTCTGTTAAAATATAGAAAATTCAAAGGAAGCACTGAAATATGAGCCAAGCGACTAACGAAATAGTAAAACTAAAAAAAGATATCGAAAAATCATATAAAAAAGGCAACATTCAAAATGCTATTGAGTTATGTCAGTCTGCTCTGTTAAAAGCCCCTACTGATGCCGATTTACACATCAAATTAGGCGATTTGTATTTGGAATGGCACTTAGATATTTATCAGGCTCGGCAATATATAGATGAGGCTATAACAGAATATCAAAGAGCCTTAGAAACTCACATAAATTCAGGCGAAGTGTATTTCAAAATTGCACAGGCAATGTTTTATAAAAATGATTTGGACAAAGCGATAAATTATTACAAGTTAGCCATTGACAATAATTACGCTTTGGCTGATTCTCACTACATGTTAGCCTCTTGTTTTATGAAAAAAGCATTGTTTGTAGATGCTTTAGAGTATTCGCATAAAGCCATAAAACTAAAAAGCTTTGCCAACTGTTCAGCCCATTTTCTGAATTACAAAATATACAAATTAACTGCATCAAGAGCAAATTCAAATTACTGGAATATTAAAAAAGAATTTTTGTTGGGGTTGTTAACATTTTTATTTGATACAAGAGCACATAAAAATGTAGCAAACTTTTTATCGTACTTTAAATTTTTCCCCGCACTATTTAACGGGATAATAAAAGCACAAACTCAGTCACTTAATGCGGCTTTGGAAATTTATCAACAAACTATTGAACAGGCACCGGGATTTGTGATGTTATACACATTTATCGGAGATATTTACAGAGCACAGGGACAATATGAAGATGCAATCAATGAATACAAAATGGCTATCTGGATTGACTCTTTAAATATTCAGGCATACAGAGCATTGTGTCAGACTTACGAAGAACAAGGCGATTACGACAGTGCCTGCAATACATATTTAAAACTTATAGAAATTCAGCCTAATATTGCTGAATACCACTCAAATCTTGCAAATATCTATTATTTAAAAGGCGAAATCGAAAAAGCAGTTGTGCATTACCAAACCGCAATTATGATAAATCCGAATGCAAACTGGACAAGTGTTATATCTCAAACCTTAGGTTATGTTTTCCACGAAGACGGCAGAAATTTAGATGCTTCCGTAAGTTGTTATCAGACTGCCTGCATACTCACTCCAACAGATATGGATGTTTATATCAATTTGGGAAGTGTTTTTTATGACCAAAACGAATACGATAATGCACTTATAATATACAGAAAAGCGTTATTACTTGAACCCTATAATGCACAATTACATTGTAACCTGGGATATTTACACTGGGGCAAAGGCGACCTTGATGAAGCCATTAAAGAATACGAATTGGCAATTAAGTACAATCCTGAATATGATATTGCTTATAACAATTTAGGGGTTATTTATCTTGACGATTTGGGCAGAGTGCAGCTTGCTATTGATGCTTTTCAAAAAGCAGTTGACCTAAATCCGAATTATGCACTTGCACACTTTAATTTGGGACGTTCTGTCACAATAAAAGGAGAAAAAATTAAAGCTGCAAAACATTATCAGGATGCACTTGATATAAACAAAGTTACTCAGGAAATTGATCCTCAGGAAATTTTAGATAAATTGCAGGGACTTTTTGAATAATGGAAAAAGAATTTTGTGAAACTATAACAGTTTACCATGCCGATACAGACGCTTACGGAGTAGTTTGGCATGGCGCATGTGTAAAATGGTTTGAAAAAGGCAGAATAGAATTCGCCAAACTCTGCGGATTAGATACCTTTAAACTTGAAGAAGAAGGAATTGTTTTGCCAGTTGTAAATCTGCAGGTACGCTACAAATCATCTGCATTTTTAGGCGAAGAACTCAAAATTTGCACAAAACTTCAGGAAATTAAACGTGCATCAATAACTTTTGAACATACAGTAAGTGAAGCATCTACAAACAAAATACATATAATTGCACAAACAACCGTTGTTGCTGTAGATAAAACCGGCAAACTATGCAGAAACCTGCCATCTTGTTTTAATAATTTGCAATAACTATTTTTCAAGCAAAAACTTTTGTATAAATTGATTATATTCACTTATTGTCTGCTTTTGATTTTCACCGTAATCAAAAGGTTTTTCCAAATTATTTAGTTGTTTTGCACTGATAACTCGCGCTTTTGTCTGCAATGTACCGTCATATTGAGAAAAATATTTGTCCTGTAAAGCGAATTTATTAGTCGGCAAAACCCCCGTCAGTTTTGCAAATTCAAGTTGATTTTTTTCATCTGTCAAAAAAAGTGCAAATTTCAATGCTAAATCTGAATTTTTGGCTTTAATCGGAATAATAAAATTCATTAATGAACAATCATAAGCACCACCTTTTGAAGTTAATTGATAAGAAACATCAGTATTTTTATAAACCTGCGGAGCATTTTCACGAATAATATTCAAAAAATTAGAACCTGTTACCAAATATGCAATCTGCTCTGACATGTATTTTTCCAAAGCATCTCTGTGCCCCTGAGTAAGTGTTTCTTTGGGAATTAAATTATCTTTGTATAACTGCTTATACAGAGATAATATTTTAATTGCCTGCTCAGATTTTAAATCAGCGACTTTTGAGACTCCATATTTATTCAAAATTTTTATCATTGTGTCATTTTCAGTTATTGTCGGTTGTGTAACAAACTTATTTGACTTTTCTTTTATTTGCTTTGCGTATGCATACATCTCATCGTAAGTTTTAAAATTATCCTTTATGCCTGCATTTTTGGTAATCTGTTTATTTGTATAGGTTATAGATGACGTAGCATAAAATGGAATAGCATAATATACGCCATTAAATTTTAATAAATCGGAAATTTTGTTATTAAATTGCAACAAGTCAGATTTTGAAAAAGTTTTAAGTGCACCTTTTTGTGCAAGCATTACTGAAAAATCAGGATTTAAATTTATTAAATCAGGTGGATTGTCACTCATAATTGATGCTAATGTCCTTTTTTCCCCCTCAGAATAAGGAACATCTATCCATTTTATTTTAATTTGAGGGTTATCTTTTTCAAATTCAGCAATAATTTTATTGAAATAATCAGAATAAGCACTCAACTGCAAAGTCCAAAAGACAAGTTCGTTTTGTTTTTTGGGTTTTTGAAAAACAAAAAACATACAAGTTAAAATAAGTATTAAGAATATAATTAAAATTTTTCGCATAAAAACTCCTTTAATGCTACAATAATTATAGTTAGAATTTGGGAATGTGTAAATGAATTTATTTGATGAATTAGAAACAAAAAACTTGCAGGTGCCTTTAGCAGACGCTTTGCGCCCTAAAACCTTTGAAGAATTTTTAGGACAAAACAAAATCATCTCTTCAAATTCACCTCTTTACAATTTACTCAACTCTAACCATTTATTCTCTTTAATTTTATGGGGCCCGCCGGGTGTCGGCAAAACAACATTTGCAAGACTTATAGCCACTAAAACAAATTCTGAGTTTATTGAACTTTCGGCTGTAACTTCCGGTGTAAAAGATATAAAAGATACGGTTGACAGAGCAAAAGAAAATTTAAGATACGGTAAAAAAACAATTTTATTTATTGATGAAATTCACCGTTACTCAAAAACACAACAAGATGCCCTTTTGCCCCACCTGGAACGCGGCACTTTTTATCTTATAGGCTCCACAACCGAAAATCCGTCATTTCAGGTTGTACCTGCACTGTTGTCAAGAGTGCAAACTATCATGCTTAATCCTCTTGATGACACAGATATAAAATCTATTGTAAATAAAGGTTTTAATTATTTAGAAGAACAATACGGGTCTGTCGAATACGACAACGAAATTTTAAATTTTATCGTTTCTAATGCTCGAGGTGACGCAAGATACGCTCTAAATTTAGTAGAAAACAGTTATTTTGCCGCAAACGTAAATGATAATAAAAAATTCTTAACTTTAGAAACTGTTGAAAATCTTGCACAAAAACGCAACGTAAGATATTCACGTCAGGAACATTATGACTGCGCTTCAGCTTTTCAAAAAAGCCTGAGGGGAAGTGATGCTGATGCGGCAGTATATTATCTTGGCAAGATGATATCAGCAGGTGAAGATCCAAGATTTATTGCACGGCGTTTAATTGTTTGTGCGGCAGAAGATGTAGGAAATGCAGATCCGCAAGCCTTTCAAATTGCAGTTAACGCACACAAAGCAGTAGAGTTATTAGGAATGCCCGAAGGAAGAATACCTCTTGCTATGGCAGTGCAGTATGTTGCTAATGCGCCAAAATCAAACGCATCAATTTGTGCAATTGACAAAGCTTTGTCAGATATAGCAAACGGAGAAGATTACCCGCCCCCTATGCATTTAAGAGATGCCCATTACAAAGACGCATCGAAGTATGGATTTGGAAAAGGCTACGTCTATACACATCAAAATCCTGAATACAAACAACAATTTTTACCCGATGAAATAAAAGACAGAAAGTATTTTGATTAGTTTCACTTCACAACTTCATCTTCAGGTAAATATTTTAAAAAGTAAGTGCAAATAAACGGAAGCACCGAAACACAAATGAGAAATTTTATAACTCCGATATTTTGTGCAATCAAACCAAACAGACCTAAAAAGATACCGACAATTCCCCAGCTAAATCCACCAATAAAGCCTGCGACAATACTTTTATACTGAGGCAAATGTTTTTGTGCCATAACCATATTTATTGAAACTGACAACATAGCAAAGTATCCGACAGCTAAATAAAAAATCAGAGAAATATTCGGAAAGTGTCTGTATGTCAAAGCATAAAGCAAAATTAAAGGCAATGTTGACATCATAGAAAATTTAAATGTAGAAACTGTACCAAATTTTGCTTCAAAATATGGACTTGAATATGTTCCAAGAGCAGATACCGCTAAAAAAGCAAAAACAACAGCACCAATTTTGAATGTTGAAAAACCTTGCTGTGTCCACAAAAAAGGCGGAAACACTCCAAACAAAAGTGATACTAAAGATTTAAAAGTGGCTATCATAAAAAGAATTTGCATAGTAGTATCTTTGGCAATAATTTTAACAGAACTCCAAAATTTAGGCTGTTCTTTACTGTTTAAAACTATATTTGAAGTTTTAGGTACAAATTTTAATATTAAAAATGCACAAACAATACCTGTTATTGCAGCAAACGGCAAATAATTAAGCCCTGCATAATTTGTAATAGAAGAAGAAATCAAAGGACCTATCGCATACCCCAAAGTGCCGCATGCCAAAAATATGCCCATTTCTTTTGCGGTAGTATTTTTGTCTGAAAAAACCAACATCATACTTGTTGCCTGAGGGTGATAAAAACCTACACCCAAACTTCCAATTGCAATGCACAATGCCAAAGTAAATATATCAGGTACAATCCCGATAAGAGAATATGCCAAAGGTGCCAACAACATACCAAAGAACAAAAAGAAACGCTTGCGCCATCTGTCTGCAATGTAGCCAAATATCGGCTGCGCAATAGAGGAACACAAATGCCCTATACTCAGTATAGAAGTAATAACCGCTAATGTTGTATTAAATTTTAAAGCTAACAACGGCAGAATAGGTGTTGTAAAAGATGAATAATTATCTATAATAAAATGTCCGGCACTTAGCGTATTTACTGCTTTTTTATTACTCTCTATGCTTTGCTTCATAACTTTTAATGCCTTATATGTTCAATACCTGTAAAGACCATAGACATGTTCAATTTATCTGCCCAAATAACCAAATTTTCATCAGTTTTACTGCCACCCGGCTGAATAATTGCCGAAATTCTTCCCTGTGCAGCCGCGTTTAAAACATTTTTTGTATCAATAGCCACATCCACTGCCAAAACAGCATCTTTTGTACCATCAATTGCGTAATTCAAAGCAGATTCTGCCGCATCGGCTACTCCTGTAAAGCCTCCTGAAATTGCCAAAGTTTTAAAATCTTTAACAATAACCGCAGCAGTAGATTTAACATATTTAGCAATTTTAAACGCAAAAATCATATCTTCTATTTGTTCTTGTGTCGGCTTGGTTTTAGTGGCGACTTTAAATTCGTCCAAATTAAACTCCTGTTTATCGCAATCTTGTACCAAAAGCCCGAAGGGAGTTGTTTTATAATCTTTTTCTACAATGTTTTTATACTGTGCAAAAGGAGTTTTTAATTTTATCAGAATTGTATCCTGAGATTTTTGCAAAATATTTAGCGCGTCATCTTCAAAGTCAGGAGCAACTACAACTTTATAAGAAAGTTTATAAGCGTGCATTGCAATTTCTTTTGTAACCGTTTGGGAAAAAGCAACAACTGCACTCATAGCCTCAACAGAATTACAGTCAAAAGCTTTAAAATAAGCGTCTTTAATATCTATTCCCAAAGCAACTCCGCAGGGAAGTGAATGTTTTACAAAAACACACGCAGCAACATCATAAAATTCTGCAATAATATCTAAAGCAGCGGTTACATCTAAAATATCGTTGTAAGAAAGTTCTTTGTCCTCTGATATCTGATAATCAACACAACCGTCAAACTCTACTAACTCAGCATACTGATGAGAATTTTCCCCGCTTTTTAGCACCTGTACATTTTTATTTTCAATATTTTGCAATAAATTATTCATTATATACTCCAATCTAAGAAAAATTTAGCATAAACATACGATTTCTAAAAGTTAAAAAATGATATAATCAAACTATGAGCAAAAAGTGGACAAGTTGCATATCCTGTGATTTTCAAAGCAATTGCGAAATTTGCAAATCGCGTTTATCAGATTATGACAAAACTTCACTTGCTGCAGAAGATGTTGGCTGTTTTAATTTTGAAATGTACAAAAAACAAATAAAAAAACAAACAGAAAATCAGCAGTTGAAATTATTTAAAATATGATATAATAAACACAATGAGAGAAGAAGTTAAAAAACTAAGCAATATATTTTTATCTGACGATATAAACGACTGGTTGAAAGAATACAGAAAAATTTCTAACAAACGGACTAAAGAACGCGTCAGAAACCTGATAGTTGCATCTTGCATGCCGCTTGTAAGAAAAATTGCACACGGGTTGGCAAGACGTAACACAGACCCTATTGAAGATATTATTCAGGTAGGTTCAATAGGACTGGCAAAAGCTATTGATTCTTTTGATCAGGAAATGGGAAAATCTTTCAAAAGTTATGCATCTTATATGATAACGGGCGAAATCAGACACTTTTTGCGTGACAAATTAACAATGATAAAAGCACCGAGAGAAATTCAGGAATTATCTTTCAGGGTTAATCAAATCGCTATTGAAATGACACAACAACTGGGCGAAAAACCAAGTGACGAAAAATTAGCAGAAATTTTACAAATGCCCGTTGTTAAAGTCAGTGAAGTTTTCGAAATGGAAAGACGAAAACAAACTGTTTCTTTAGACCAGCTGGTATCCTTCTCTGATGATGATAAAGTTGCGCTGTCAGAAAGAATTTCTGATGATACATATTTCCATTCTGAAGATTTTCAGGAAACAAAAATACTTGTTAAAAATGCATTGGATAAACTTCCTGAAGACTGCAGAACTGTTATTGATTTAAACTTTTTTCAGGATATGTCCCAAAGAGAAATTTCTGAAACTTTAGGAATTTCCCAAATGCAGGTTTCAAGACGCCTGCACAGAGGTTTAAAAGAATTATTTAACTTAGTGAGAGATAGTGAAAATGCTTAGTTTACAAGATTTAACAATGTTTGATTTGTGTTATTTTATGACCTTTACACTTATAATCGGACTTTGTATAGGCAGTTTTACAAACGTTATTATAATAAGAGGTTTGACAGGCGAATCAATAGTTTTCCCGCCTTCTAAATGCCCAAAATGTAACAATAAACTAAAATGGTATGATAATATACCCGTTTTGTCTTATTTGTTTTTACAGGGAAAATGCAGATATTGTAAAGAAAGAATCAGCATACAATATCCAATAATAGAATTGTTAAGCGGGGTTTTGTATTTGTTCACTTTTTTAACTTACGGTTTTTCAATTTCAACCTTGTTTGTTTGGGTAATGCTTACAATGTTTATCGTACTTGCAGCGACAGATTTAAAAGAACAGGTGATTTTAACATATCATGCCTATTTTTTAGCAGGCATAGGACTTTGTTATAATTTTATAAATAAAGAATTTTTACTGCCTATATTAGGCATCTTTGCAGGATTTTTAACAGTCGAAATTATTGCAAGATTAGGACAACTTTTGTTTGGAAAAAGAGCCTTTGGTGAAGGTGATTCATATATAGGTGCTGCTATCGGTGCAATTTTGGGATGGAAATTGTTTTTATCCTCTCTGATTTTAGCAGTTATTGTACAAACTTTTATAATTCTTCCTTTGTATCTGTTTAAACTAATCAAAAATAAAAATTACAAGCTTTTTGTTTCTATTTTATGCTTTGCAGCAACAGTAATCGCAACAATCTTGTTTGGCAAATACAATTACTTTTTATACACAGGCTTAACAATATTGCTTATAGCATTTGGCATTTTTGTGATAAGAGAATTATTTAAATCAGCTAAGAAAGCTGATTTACAAGCAATTCCGTTTGGTCCGGCTATGGTCTTTGGAGCATTTTTGATAATATTTTTTGCAGACTATTTAAAGATTTTTATATTTTAAGTTTATGAGGTAATTTTATGGTACAGTGCATCAAACAATTTACGGTAAAAACACAGGGCAATACAGATATTGTAGATATTACAGTCAATATCAATTCAATTATTTTAAATTCAGGTATTTCTGAAGGAATAGCCACAATTTATGCTGCAGGCTCAACGGTTTCAATCACTTCCATTGAATATGAGCCGGGGTTAATAAAAGATTTTCCGGAACTAATGGACAAACTTATTCCAAAAGATATTGAATACAATCACGACCAAAAATGGCATGACGGAAACGGTTATGCGCATTTGCGTTCATCATTAATTGGCAACTCCTACACTATTCCTGTTATTGACCGACATCTTGAACTTGGAACTTGGCAACAGGTTATTTTAGTAGATTTTGACAACAAGCCAAGAACAAGAAAAATTACAGTCGTAATTCATTAGGAAAAATTTTAAATATAAAAAAGGTATCTGATAGATTCAGATACCTTTTTATTATTAACTAAATTGATTAGTTTTTGTCTTTATCAATAATTTTTTTACCGCCCCAAGTAAAGTTAGAACGAATTTCTTTACCTGTTTTTTCAAGCAAATGTTCCTCATCTTTCTTGGTTAATTCTTTAAAGCGCGGCATTCCGTTTTTACATTCTTCAAGCCATTCATTAGCAAATTTGCCTGACTGAATGTCTTTCAGAACTTCTTTCATTGCAGCCTTTGATTCTTTTGTAATTACACGCGGTCCTGAAATCAAATCGCCCCACTGAGCAGTATTTGAAATTGAATATCTCATATCTGAAAGACCACCCTCGTTAATCAAATCAACAATGAGTTTCATTTCATGGCAACATTCAAAATAAGCCATATAAGGAGAATAGCCCGCTTCTACAAGAGTTTCAAAACCTGCTTTAATCAATGAAGAACAACCGCCGCAAAGAACTGCCTGTTCACCAAACAAATCTGTTTCGGTTTCTTCTCTGAAAGTTGTTTCAATTATACCTGAACGGCCTGCACCAATAGCACTTGCATAAGCAAGCGCAACCTGTTTTGAATCACCTGTTGCATCATTATAAACAGCAATAAGTGCAGGAACACCTTTGCCTGCCTGATATTCACTTCTTACTGTGTGACCCGGACCTTTTGGAGCAACCATAATAACATTAACATCTTCAGGTGCTACAATCTTTTTAAAATGAATATTAAAACCGTGAGCAAACATCAAATATTGTCCTGCTCTCATATTTGGTTTTATTTGTTCTTCATAAACTTTAGCCTGAATTTCATCAGGAATTAAAATCTGAATAACATCAGCCCATTTTGTAGCATCTTCAATGCTCAAAACATCAAAACCTTCTGCTTTTGCTTTTTGAGCACTTTTGCCGTTTGGTCTTAAACCGATTTTTACATCTACACCAGAGTCACGCAAATTAGTAGATTGTCCGTAACCTTGCGAACCATATCCTATTACTGCAACTTTTTTGTTAAGAATAAAAGATTTATCAATATCTTTATCCAACATAATTTTTAAACTGTCCATAACAAACTCCTTTTTTGTTCTGATGGCTAAATAATAACACTAACGAATATAAAAATAAAGAACATTTGAAAAAAAAGTTTTTTTTACGTATTATATATAAGCCGCACTCCACGGGGACCTGGCAAATCTCTCGACCGCAATGCTTATGGCGGGTGCAGAGCCTACTGTGAGGGGTGCAAGTTAAATATCATTGGCTTATTTGTTGTTGATAATTTAATATACTATGGCGTAAACCATCGAACCGTGTCAGGATGGGAACATAGCAGCACTAAGACGTCACTTTGCGGGTATTTTATGTTAAAAAGTAGGCAGGTAAGTTCTTTGGTACTTGATAAGCATTTCGATAGGTAGAGGTGCGGCTTTTATTTTGCATGACAATTATGTGATTTTATGGTATTCTTATAAAAAAAGGAGTGTGTATGGCAAGCGATTTTAGTTTTGATATAGTATCAGATTTCGATAAACAAGAACTTTTAAATGCAGTTGACCAGACTCAACGGGAAATTTCCAACCGTTTTGATTTAAAAAATACAAATTCAAAAGTTGAGTTAGAAGCAGAAAAATCAATTACAATTACTACTAATGATGATATGAAATTAAAAAATATTTTAGATATTTTACAATCAAAATTAGTAAAAAGAAATCTGAGTATAAAAATTTTAGATGCACAAACTGTCGAAAATGCCTTAGGCGGTAATGTAAGACAAGTTTTTAACCTTAAAAAAGGTTTAACACAGGATATTTCAAAGAAAATTGTATCGGATATTAAAAATTCCAAACTGAAAGTTCAGGCACAAATTCAGGGAGAACAGGTAAGAGTATCTTCAAAAAGTAAAGATGATTTACAACAGGTAATTAAACTTGTAAAAGAAAAAGAAGATATCTACAATTTGCCTCTGCAATTTCAAAATTACAGATAATCTTGAATATTTGAAAAAAAAATAGTACAATTTTAAAGAGAAGTTTATATTAAAAAGAGGATAATTATTATTTATGAAATTACATATGCAGGTATTGATTGCGTTAGGATTGGGACTGAAACGTAACGGACATATTTTCTTTGGCTTAATAGCCGGTATTATTGTAGGTATAGTTTTACACCATCATTTGCAAATAGCACCTAACGCACCGCTTTTAACCGGAACTTTAGGTTGCCTGGACTTTATAGGACAAGCATTTATAAGACTAATTCAGATGGTAGTTATTCCTTTGGTATTTAGTGCAATCGTTATAGGAATATCAAGCATTGGCGATAACAAACAACTCGGCAAGTTCGGTACAAAAATGTTGTTATATTACAGTATTATAACAGTTCTTGCCGCAGGATT
Source organism: Isotricha sp. YL-2021a (assembly GCA_023806865.1). NCBI lineage: Eukaryota > Ciliophora > Litostomatea > Vestibuliferida > Isotrichidae > Isotricha > Isotricha sp. YL-2021a. The sequence continues at coordinate 34,460 of JAJJLH010002109.1, forward strand.
AGGTGTAGGTCTTGCATTGTTAGTCCATCCCGGAACAGGTGTTCAGGAACTTATTGGTGCACAGGCATCTGTAGAAATTCAAAGTGCCGTACAACAAGAACTTCTTCACCAAAGCGGCAATTTATCACATATTTTTGTAAATTTAATCCCGAGCAATCCGCTTGAAGCCTTTGCAAAAGGTGATATGATTCCGATTATCTTTTTTGTTTTGGTTTTCTCAATTGCTTTGGCAAAAGTCGGAGAAATTTCCAGACCTGTTGTGTCCTTCTTTGAATCAATCTTCGCAGCAACAATGAAAGTTACTGACTGGATTATGTATTTGGCAGCACCCGGTGTATTTGCACTTACTGCAGTTGCTATTTCAACTTTCGGTTTATCCATTTTTAACACCGTTGCAAAATATTTCTTAGTTTTACTTGTTGGTTTTGCTATACAACTTTTAGTAATTTATCCTGTTATGATGAAAATATTTTCAAAAGTACCTGTATTGACTTTTTACGCAGCAATTGCAGAAGCAATGATGGTCGCTTTCGGGACTGCAAGCAGTTCTGCAACTTTACCTTTAACAATTGCATGCTGTGAAAAACGCGGTATTTCTCACAAAGTATCAAGTTTTGTATTACCGTTAGGTGCTACACTAAATATGGACGCAAGTGCATTATTTCAGGTTGTAGCCGTTATCTTCTTAATGCAGGCTTATGGTGTAAGTTTAGAACCTTTGCAAATTATACAAATAGCAGTTTTGGCAATTGTTGCATCAAGCACCTGTGCAGGAATTCCAGGAGCAGGCCTGATTACTATTGCGTTAGTTTTAAACGGCTTAGGTTTAACACCAAATCAGTTAGTACAGGGATTTGCATTCCTGTTTGCAATTGACAGAGTAATAGATATGATTAGAACAATGAACAATGTTACCTCTGATGCAGTTGTAGCAGCAATCATTGCCGATAATGAAAATGAAATTAACTATGATTTGCTGAATAATGCTGATTCTTACAAAGAAATTATTTAATCTGTTATAATATTTATTGGGGAAGATTAGGCAGGAATGGAAGCATTAAAAGAAAGACAAGAAACATTTGAAGAACAATTTTTAAGCAAATATGCCATAAAATCATCACAGACCAAAGGGCGTAAGTTTGCTTGTGAACCTTGTCCTGTAAGAACCGAATTTCAGCGTGACAGAGACAGAATTTTACATTCAAAAGCATTCAGACGTTTAAAGCATAAAACTCAAGTGTTTTTTGCCCCAAATAATGACCATTACAGAACACGCATGACGCACACTTTAGAAGTAACTCAGGTCGCAAGAACACTAGCAAGAGCCTTACATTTAAACGAAGATTTAACCGAAGCAATCGCTTTGGGGCATGATTTGGGACATACACCTTTTGGACATTCCGGAGAAAGTGTTTTAAATAACCTTATGACAAACGGCTTCAAACATAATGAACAAAGCGTCAGAGTCGTGGAATATCTTGAAAACTTAAACTTGTGTCAGGAAACTATAAGCGGAATTTTGACTCACTCATGGGGACTAAAACCTGAAACTTTAGAAGCACAAGTTGTCCAAATTGCAGACAAAGTTGCATATATTCATCATGACATTGATGATGCAATACGCGCGGGAATAATTAAAGAAACCGATATCCCAAAAGAGTGTCGATTATATTTTACAAATGACCGCTTAAATAAAATGATATGCGATGTCATAGAATACAGTTTAGATAAAGATTTTGTAAGCATGACTGACGAATGTTTTCATTATATGAAAGAATTAAGAACCTGGATGTTTAATATGGTTTACGTAAATTCTTTGGCAAAAGCCGAAGAAAGCAAAGCCAAAAATGTTGTAGAACAGTTATTTAAACACTATATAAAACTTTTGGAAATCTACACAAAATCAACTGACACACAAAAAATTCAGCAAACAGCATGTGATTATATTTCGGGCATGACTGATCAATATGCAATTGATAAATACATGCAGATTTTTGTGCCAAAACCACTTGTGAACATCAATACTGATGACTATGTGTTTGAACTCGCCAAACAGAATGGATTATGTTAATGCAAAACGACTTAAATGATGTAGTTACACAGATAAAAGATAATCTTGATATAGTTGATGTAATATCAAAATACGTAATCCTCAAGAAAAAAGGAGCTAACTATTGGGGCTGCTGCCCTTTTCATGAAGAAAAAACACCGTCTTTTTCTGTTAATCCTCAAAAGGGAATATATAAATGTTTCGGTTGCTCAGAAGGCGGCGATGTTATAAGTTTTTTAATGAAGATAAACAACCGCACCTTTATGGAAGTTATAAAAGAACAAGCTGAAATATTAGGAATTGAACTTCCAAACACTTTTGTAAAAGGAAAAGACAAGCAGGAAGAAAAAAATGCACTTTTGGAAATTTTACAACAGGCATGCTCGATATATGAAAGAAACCTGCAAACAACAGAAGGTAAAAAAGCCTTAGAATATCTTAGTTCCAGAGGCATTGATGAAAACATCATAAAAACATACCGCTTAGGTTATTCTGCCAACAGTAATGATGCATTGTTTAAAGAATTATCCAAAAAATACAAAAAAGAACTTATTGAAAAGGCAGGTTTAACAATAACCACAGACGATGGCATAAAAGACCGCTTCAGAAACAGGTTAATGATACCTATTTTTTCAGAAAACGGTAATATAGTAGGTTTTGGTGCAAGAACTTTAGAAAAAGGCAAAGAGCCCAAATACTTAAACTCTCCTGACACTTTGGTTTACAACAAAAGCAATATACTATACGGCTTATATCAAGCCAAAGATACAATAAGAAAACAAGATGCAACAATAATTATGGAAGGTTATTTTGATGTAATCTCTGCACAAGCACACGGTGTAAAAAATGCCGTCGCATCTTGCGGAACTTCGCTGACACAGGGTCATATCAGGTTAATTTCCCGCTACTCACAAAAACGCAGAATTTATCTTGCTTTTGACACAGATTTAGCAGGACAAAAAGCAACAAACCGTTCTGCAGAACTTTTAAAAGAGGCATTCAGCGGTTTGGGTGAAATTAAACAATTTTCATCTTCTTTAACAACCGGCGGCTTAGACAAATATTCATGCGAAATTCGTGTAGTCGCACCTTTACAGGGGAAAGATCCTGACGAATTTATAAGAGAACAAGGCGCAATTGCATACTTAAATCATGTGGAACAAGCCCCGCTATTATTAGATTATCAATTGGATATGGCATTAAAAGATTTTTCAAAGAACTTATCACCCAATGAAAAGTTAGATGCCGTAAATAAAGTCATGCCGATTTTGGCAGAAATCAAAAACGATATTATATTAAATGAGTATATAAAAACCATTTCTACAAAAATAAATATTGATGAAACTGCATTAAGAAAACAGCTTAAAATATACACTAATACGCAGTTTACACCTACAATAAAAAAGGTAACAAATGTTAAGAAACGTATCAATCCACTAGAAAAAGCGCAAAAAAATTTGTTGTCCATGTATTTAACAAGTGTCGATGATACAGACATCAGAACCTTAAATGAAAAAATATCAAATGTAGAATTTGATAACGAAAAGTTAAGATACATTAAGAATACGATTGACAAATTAATCAATACCGTAAATAATGAATTGGATTTAACAAAAACACTTTACGTACAATTCGCAGAAGATAATGAGTTTAAGGATATAATAACAGATTTAATATACATTTCAGACAGCTTCAAAAATTTGTCACGCACTGATTTTAATGCAGTAATTGATGAAAATATTGAAATTATAAAAAGAAATCAACTTTTAAGTGAAGTTGAGGAGCTTAAAGCGAAATGTAAAAATGCTGATGATAATGATCTTGAAGCGATAAAGTATCAAATGATGTTAAAAGAAAAAATCGAAAGAAAGAATAAAGAAGGACAAAAACAATAATGAGCAGAAAACGTAGATTAGAAGATTCAATAACAAGTGTACTTGATGAAAATATAGAAGAAACAGAAGCCGACATGGAAAGTTCCTCTTATATGGAAGCAATGACAACAGACTCAATGGATTCAATTTTATCTTCAACAAAGATATTAGGTACGCTTGAAAGCACATCTATTTTCGCAGGCGGTAATATCGACGAGCCAACCGACTTAGAAGATGATGATAAAATAGATACATCTGATCTTTCAGTTCCCCGCGGAATTTCCTTAGATGACCCTGTAAGAATGTATCTGAGAGAAATCGGCAGAGTAAAATTATTAAATGCCGAAGAAGAAGTTAAATTAGCACAACAAATACTTGAAGGCGGACATGCCGGTGCTATAGCAAAAAGAAAACTAGTTCAGGCAAATTTACGTTTGGTTGTAAGTATCGCTAAAAAATATGTCGGTCGTGGCATGCTTTTCTTGGATTTAATTCAGGAAGGTAATTTAGGCTTAATCAGAGCAGCAGAAAAATTTGACCACGAACGCGGCTACAAATTTTCAACTTATGCAACATGGTGGATTAGACAAGCTATCACAAGAGCAATAGCAGATCAGGCAAGAACCATAAGAATTCCTGTTCACATGGTTGAAACAATAAACAAATTAAAGAAAATCACAAGAAAACTTGCTCAGGATTTATCAAGAAAACCGACTGAAGAAGAACTTGCAGCAGAAATGAACATTTCTATTAACAAATTAAGAGAAATTGTAAAAGTTGCACAAGAACCTCTTTCTTTAGAAACTCCTATCGGCAAAGAAGAAGATTCAAGATTAGGTGATTTTATTGAAGATAAAGATGCTGATGCTCCTGTAAAAACAGTTGCACATGAACTTTTAAGAGAAGACCTTGCAGAAGTTCTTTCAGGTCTTTCTCCTCGTGAACGTGATGTTTTAAGATTAAGATTTGGTATGGATGACGGACGTCAAAGAACCTTAGAAGAAGTAGGACAGTTATTTGGCGTAACAAGAGAACGTATCAGACAAATTGAAGCAAAAGCTTTACGTAAATTAAGACATCCAAACCGTTCAAAAAGACTTAAAGAATATATAGAACAATAATCCAAAAAGACCTCTTAAAAAAAGGGGTCTTTTATTTTACGTTTAAAAGCCTTTTCACATAATAATTAGAGTCATTTAACAAAAATTCTTTCACTTTATCGAATTTATCTGAAGAATATTTTGTAAGTATCAAAGCAACTTTTTCTCTTACCGTATATTCAGGCAACTGTACTATCTGCTCTAAAATTTGTACAAATTCATCAATAGCAACATCATCCAAAATATACAATGCTTCTAAAAGCCAATAGATTTTGAAGTAAAACTTATTTATCTGATGATTTTGCAAAACATCACTTTTAAAAATATTTTCAAGCGAATCTTCAATTTTTTGTTTAATACACGTCAAAATTAATTGTTTATTATCAAGTTTATTCAATAAAGGCAAAATCATGCGGGAAATATTAGGATTTATATCTACAATCGCATCACAAAATATTTTAATACTTTTGTCAGACTGAAAAAAAGGAAGATTATTTTTTTCGCAAAACAACATTGATAATTTAGTTGCAACTGCTTCTCTTACGGTTCCACCGTGGTTTGTCAAATGAAATAGCAGTATATCGGCAAATTCTTCATTGTCAATTTTATCAATATTCATTATTGCTATACATTTTTGGACATCATCATCACCGTTTAAAATATCAACTATTTCCGTTTTAGCAAATCTTTTTGAACAAAGTTCAACTGCTAAATCAATAGTTTGGTTGTAATCATTTTGTCTAATATTTTCATCGCACATAGTATATCTATATTACCATAAGGCACAATAATTTAAAGTTAAAAAATCATACAGGCAAGTGATACGCAAACTTCAATTTGATTTTATAATGTGCAAAAAGGAGCACAAAATGAAAAAAATAATCGAGAGTATAGTATCTTTTATCAATCCTGACAAATCTTACACAATAGGTTTATCAAGTTTCAGAGTAAGAAACACAAATTTACCCAAATCACCAAAACCTGTAATTAAAGAAAACAATGCACTAAACTTTGGACTTTTGCACAAATAATTAACTTATTTGTTTACCAATTATAGGCGCAATTTGTCTTAAATCAGCACTTAGTTTTTCAAACTGATCGGGATAAAGTGATTGTGCACCGTCACAAATTGCAATTTCAGGGTTATAGTGCACTTCTATAATCAAGCCGTCACATCCTGCCGCAACAGATGCTCTTGACATAGGAGCAACCTTGTCACGCAAACCTGTTGCATGGCTTGGGTCAATAATAATCGGCAAATGGCTTAATTTTTTGACAACAGGAATTGCACACAAATCAAGCGTATTGCGTGTAATATGTTCAAAAGTTCTTATACCGCGCTCGCACAAAATAACTTCTCTGTTACCGCCAGACATAATATATTCTGCAGCCATTAAAAATTCCTCAATAGTCGCAGACAAACCACGTTTTAACAAAACAGGCTTTTTAATTAAACCAAGTTCTTTTAAAAGGTTAAAATTCTGCATGTTTCTCGCACCAACCTGAAAAATATCGACATATTTTTCAAACAGGGGAATTTGAGAAATTTCCATTACTTCTGAAGTTACGGCCATGTTGTATTTATCAGCAACACGTCTTAAAATTTTTAAACCTTCTTCACCTAATCCCTGAAAAGCATAAGGGGAAGTTCTTGGTTTAAAAGCGCCGCCTCTGAGAATTTTAACACCCATTTTAGATAATCTTGATGCGGTTTCTTCCATTTGTTCTTCGCTTTCAACGGTACAGGGTCCTGCTATCAGACCGCAATTTTCTCCGCCGAATTTTGCACCATTTACTTCAATAACAGTATCTTCGGGCTGAAACATTCTGCTGACAAGTTTATAACTTGAAGTAATTTTAATTACCTCAGAAACACCGTCCATAAGTTCAATATCTCTGGGATCAATAATTTTTCCGCCGACTGCACCTATGACAGTATGCAATTCGCCTGAAGAAATATGAGCATCAAAACCACGCTTTTTTATATATTCAACAACCGCATCAATCTGATTTTGGTTTGCACCATGACGCATAATTATTAACATAATAAATCCTCTTTTCTCTGTTCTTCTCTCTTTACTATATCATAAATTGAGTTAAGAAATACAAACTATTTGAATTACGTTCATCTTTGTTTATCTTAAATACATAATCAAGCATAAACTTTAAATTGTGCCCGAAAGCATAATAATTTATACCTGCACTGATTTCAGTACGGTTATTATGGCTTTTGTAATTGTTGGGGCTAAAAATATCGTATCTGCCGACTACTTCTACTTTTGGGTGCAGACGATAAGCCACTGTTGTATAAAAACCGTTACTTTTTGCATTATTATTTTTTGCACCATTATATCCGTTAGCATAGGCATATTCGGCATTTATCATAAATTTTTTGTAACGGTATTCTAAATATGTACCCCAAACAGAATAACTGTTGTATCTTTTTCCGACGTTATATCCTGTACCTATAACCATTTTACCATATTTGTTTTCGTCTAAATTTGCAAGCGGTTTAAAATTCACCCAACCCGTAAATTCAGCCCCTTGAAACATGTGGTAGAAATAACGTGAACTGTCATACAACCCTATATTAGCATCTGCCCATTTGTGATTTGTCGTAAGTTTAATACCCACAGAACGAGTGTTACCGTAGGTTCTTGAAATTTGTGAGCGTTGCACAAAAGGCAGAGTATATTGAGATAAGCCCCCCTCATAACCAATAGGAGTTCTTGAATTACCTATCAAAAGTTTTGAGTTTTTAGTAGGCTTAGTTGAAAAATATACATCCTGCAACATTCCTGTAAAATAACTTACACCTTTAACAGTTCTTGCAGGGTTCACCATAAATTTAAACTCTGATTCGTGTTTATCCGCAAATTTTGTCAAAATATAAACATCCCCGACAGGAATTTTATAATTTAAACTGCCGTTTGATGTCCCCTGAAAAGTATCATAGTCAAGAATTCCCTGATACGCACCCCCGACTCTCACAGATTTAATAAATTTACCATTCAAATCAAGGGTTAAGCCTTTATCAAAAAAGTTTTCTATGCACTCCTGCTTAGAAATTTCTGCCTTAATATCCGGTTCGCCATGCTGAGGCAGGACAATGTGACTTTGTTCTTCAATTTGCAGTTGTATTTCATCAGATGCATTTACATTATCAATATCCTCAACAGCAAATACAGGCAGAGCAAAAAATATAATATAAACTAATATCAGTAAACTCTTTTTCATACAAAAACATTTTAGCATAAATAAAGTGTGTAAGCAGTTATATTAAATTTATCAGGAAGATTGTCACAAGTGAAAAATAGATAAACAAACCGATAACATCAATTGTTGTAGCGATAACAGGACCGCTTGCAACAGCAGGGTCTATTTTTAATTTTTTCAGCAAGACAGGTGTTACTGCACCAATCAGGGTTGCCATTGCCATATTTATACACATTGCCGCACCAACAACCAAGCCTAAAGCCTTACTATGCTGCCATTTCCACGTTGCCAAACAAACAAGTAAACCAAACAAAATACCTATTAACAAGCCTACTCGTAACTCTCTCCAAATCTGTTTTATAGCGGTGTGCATAGTAATTTGCCCTGTTGAAAGCCCACGAACAATAAGTGTAATACTTTGAGTACCGATATTTCCGCCTAAACCTGCCAAAAGCGGCATAAAAATTGCTATTATCGGCATAGCATTTAAAGTTCCCTGAAACATATCAGCAACATTTACCGCAAAAAATTCACCGATTAAAGTAATAAAAAGCCACGGAGTTCTTGCTCTTATTGCTTCCATTGTGCTGCCTAACAAGATGTCATCTTCATCAACCAAACTTGTAGAAAAACCTGAAGATGTCAAGATTTCATCTGTTGTTTCTTCTTCAATAATATCCTGAGCGTCATCCCAAGTAATCATCCCTTTTAAACGGTTATACAAATCGACAACGGGCAAAGCATTATACTGATACTTCATAAATATTTCCGCAACTGCATCCTGCGGATCATCAATATGGAGTTTTACAATATCTCTCATCATTATGTCTGAAATCAGGGTTGTCGGTGCACTTGTCAGCAACTTTCTCAAACTCACAACGCCCAACAAATGTTCCTGTTTATCGGTTACATACAAGTAATACAACTCTAAATTATGTTTTTCTGCTTTAATTCTCAAATATGAAAGCGCATCCTGAATATTCATATCTTTATGAACAGTCAGGACGGTTGAGTTCATAATACCGCCGGCTGTATCTTCTTTATATGTCAAAAGTTCTCTGATTTCTTCAGAAACAATATCAGGCAATTTGTTCAGATAAACTTCTGACTCATCATCTTCCATATCCCCCAAAACGTCCGCAACAGAGTCGTGAGGCATTTTTTGAATAATTCTTGAAGCCAATTCTTCATCAACTTCGCCCAACAACTCAACCTGTATTTGAGGAGTAGAATATTCCAAAGTTTCAGCAGCTTTTTCTTCTTCTATCAACTTGAAACAAATCAGTCTGTTTTCAGCAGACAAAGCCTCTAAAATTTCAGCCAAATCAGCACTGTGATAACTGTTTAAATCTTCAGACAGTTGAGATATGTTATTATCATCAATTAATTCATTAAATCTTTCAGTAATGTTTTCTATATTTAACATACTTCATTGCTCCGCCGATATACAAATATATTATATTAAATATAAAAATTTACAAAACAAATTCATCTTTTTAATGCACAAGTTTTTCGGAAACTAATAAACTATTCCATAAGCGTTGTTGTTAATATAGGCTCATCATCAGTAACTATAACTGTATGTTCAAAGTGTGCAGACGGTTTATTATCTTTTGTGACAACTGACCATTCATCATCAAGCACAACAACATCATCACATCCCAAATTAAACATCGGTTCTATCGCAATTGCCATACCTGATTTCAGCACTAATTTATTCCCCACACGATAGTTAAACATAAACGGTTCTTCATGCATATTATGTCCGACACCATGTCCGCCATATTGTCTGACAATGCCTAAATTATGTGCATTTGCAACATCTTCGACTGCGCCTGAAACATCATCAAGCAAATTTCCTGCATGCATTTTTTCAATGCCCGCAAACAAAGCGGCTTCTGTATATTTCATAAGTTTTTTACAGTCATCAGAAATGTTGCCGACAGCATAACTCCACGCACTGTCGCCAACCATACCTCTGAAAGTCGCTCCCACATCAACTGCAATTATATCGCCCTCTTTTAATATTTCATCTTCGCTTGGAATACCGTGGACAACTTTTGAATTTATAGAAGCACAAATTGAAGCAGGAAAACCGTTATACCCTAAAAAAGTCGGAACACAGCGATTTTCTTTGATAATATTATAAGCAATATTGTCTAATTCTTTTGTAGAAATTCCCGGTTCAATAACTTCTTTCATTTTTTTATGCACCAAAGCAACCACATGACCTGCCTGACGCATAAGTTTAATTTCTTCTCTTGATTTTCTATTTATCATAATTTAATAACTTCTTTAATTTGGTATAAATTTCTTCAATACTGCCTGTTGCATCAAGACGTTTCAGTTTGCCCATTTTTTCATAATAATCAATCAAAGGAGCAGTTTGAGAGTAAAAAGTGTCAAAGCGTGCCTGTGCCACTTCTTTTGTATCGTCTTTTCTGTGAGTTAATTTTGTATCACACTTATCACAAAATTCACCCTTTTTAGAGGGTTTAAATTTTAAATTAAAAATTTCGCCACAATTTGGACAAGAACGTCTGTTTACAATTCTGTCAAGCAAAATGCTCTCATCAATATCAAAATATATCGCTTTAAAATCGACATTTTGTTCATTTGCGTCAATTTGTGCAAGCATTTCTTTCAGCTTATCTGCCTGTTCTACACTTCTGGGATACCCGTCAAGAATAAACCCTTTTTTGGCATCTTCGCACATCAGACGATTTTTAATTATTTGAGCAACAATATCTACAGGAACAAGTTGTCCTTTATCAATAAAGCCCTGAGCAATAATACCTTCAGGTGTTTGCTCTTTTATTGCCTGTCTTAACAGAGAACCCGTATCTATGTGGGGCAAATTAAATTCTTCTGACAAGATATTAGTTTGGGTACCCTTGCCTGAAGCAGGAGCACCCAAAAATATATATTCTTTTTTATCCATTTTTCAAAAAACTTTCATAATTTCTTGCTAACAAATGAGTTTTGATTTGATTTATGAAATCAAGCGCAACACCAACCAAGATGATAAGACTTGTTGCACCTATACCTTGGAATGAGTAATACCTGTTACATAACTTGCAAATGACGGAACTAATGCAATTATACTAAGCCCCAATGCACCAATAAATGTTGTTCTTGATAATATTTTTTCCAAAGCCTCTGCTGTTGGTTTACCCGGTTTGATACCCGGAATTGATGAGCCGTATTTCTTTAAATTTGTTGCAATATCTTTTGGCTGCATATTTGGCATAATTGATGCATAAAAGAATGTTAATGCAAAAATTAACAAGAAATATATAGCATAATAGGTAATGCCTGAGGGATTAACGACTGTTGCCATTGTAGAAATTGCTTTTGCCACAACAGGGTTACCAAAGTGCATTTGCTCTAATACGGCAACCATTGTAGACGGAAATAACAATATTGCAATCGCAAAGATAATCGGCATTACACCGCCCGGGTTGAGTTTAAACGGAATATAAGTATCAACTCCGCCATAAACTTTATTACCAACCTGCCTTTTAGGATTAACTATAACAACTTTTCTTATTGCTTCCTGCATAACTACAATGAATATCATTGCAACAAAGAAAATTGCCAGCAACACCAACAAAGCTAACATCATTTTAGAATCGTTAGCAACTAACTGATTTGTTCTTGAGGCATAAACAGGAATACCTGCCAAAATACCACAAAAAATCAACAATGAACCGCCGTTTCCTAAGCCCCGTTCTGAAATTAATTCAGCCAGCCACATAACAAAAACGGAACCCGCTGTTAAAATTGCAGTAGATGCAATCATAAAGAATACTTTTGAACCTACCAACAAAGCCGCAGGTGCTTGTGTTGTTAAGAAAATCAAAAATACCAAAGACTGAAAAATTGCAATAATAACAGTGAAAATTCTCGTATATTGTGATAATTTACGACGTCCGGCTTCACCTTCTTCTTTTTGCAATTGTTCCAAATGCGGAATTACAACTGCCAATAACTGAATTATGATAGATGAAGTGATATAAGGTCCAATACCTAAGGCAATAATAGAAACATTACCCAAAGCACCGCCTGAAAACAAATCTAAAAATCCTATAATGTTGTTTCCTGCGGCTAATCTTGAGAAGACCTCGTTATTGATACCATACAACGGCAATTGCGCACAAAGTCTGAAAACTGCTATCATTGCAAAAGTGAAAATCAGTTTTTCTTTCAGACCTGACGCCTGAAACATTTGCGCAATATCATCCATTGATGGCGGTTTGATTTTTGCTTGCATTATACTAACTCTGCCTTTCCTCCGGCTTTTTCAATTTTTTCTTTTGCTGACGGAGTAAAATAATCTGCTCTAACAGTAACTGCATTTGAAAGTTCACCATTACCCAAAACTCTCAATTTTTCTGATGACGGGTGAACTCTGCCTGCTTTAACTAAGATTTCCAAATCAACTTCTTTTAAGTTCCATCTGTCAAAATCTCTTACGTTAACTGCTGCACAGTTAATTTGGTTTACTAATGAAAAACCTTTTAATTTAGGCATTTGACGATAAGATGGCATTTGACCGCCTTCAAATCCTCTTTTTGCACTTCTTCCTGAACGTTGTCCTTCACCATTGTGACCACGACAGCTTGTTTTACCGTGACCTGATGCTCTGCCACGTCCTTTTCTTTTATCTTTGTGAACAGAACCAACTTGTGGTTTTAAATCTTCTAACATTATAGTATCTGTCATTTTTATTAACCTTTCTAATATTTTTTAATTATTTTACAATTTCAAGTAAGTGAGAAACTTTGTTATACATACCCATAATTACAGGCGTTTCGTTATGTTCTACTACTTGGTTTGTTTTTCTTAGTCCTAATGCATTTACAACTTTGATTTGTTCTTTTGTTGAACCAATAAGACTTTTTACTAATTTAATTTGTACTTTTTTATTTGCCATTTTTTTATTCCTTATTTGTTAATTAGTTAAGCATATCTTTTACTGAAATACCGCGAATTTTTGCTACATCTGCGAATGTTCTTAAAGATTTTAACGCATTCAAAGTAGCGCCTGCAGCATTCAAAGGTGCTTTTGAACCTAATGATTTACTTAAAATATTTTCAATACCTGCAAGTTCTAAAACTGCACGAACTGAACCGCCTGCGATAACCCCTGTACCTTCTGAAGCAGGTTTTAAAACAACTTCGCCTGCACCTGAACGTCCAACGATAGGATGTGGGATAGTTTTCTTAAAGATAGGCACTGAAATAAGATTTTTTCTGCCGTCTGCAATTGCTTTTTGGATAGCAATAATAACTTCTGCAGCTTTTGCACAACCAACACCAACTTGTCCTTTTTGGTTACCTACAACAACAATTGCTCTGAAGCTTAATTTCTTTCCGCCTTTAACAACTTTTGTTACACGACGAACCTGAACAACACGTTCTTTCCATTCGCTTACAGGAGCTTCCGTTGTTTCTATTTTTCTCTTTCTTCCTTTACCTCTGCCTTTTTTGTCAGCAGGTAATTTTTCTACTGTAACTTTTTCTTCTGTTTTTTCTTCTGTTACTTCTTCGACAGTTTCCTCAACTGTTTCTGCAACTGTTTCTTCTTTTGAACTCACTTCTTCAACTTCGGCAGAGTTCACAACCTCTTTAGTTTCTTTTTCGTCCACTTTTTATTTACCTTTCATTTATTTGAATAAAAATATCTCTAAAAACTAAAAAACACAAGCACTTGCACCAAGTTTTATCTAAAACCCGAGCATACTCATGTTTGGACATATTTTTCTGACACACTTATAATAATACGCTGAATTTTTTAGTGCAAGTATTTATTTAAAACAAAAAGGCTTCATTTTTAGAAGCCTTTTTTCTGTTGTATGTTTTTTATTTTTATACTGATGTTAAATCACCGAATTTTTTAGAGTGCCAGATATCTGCGTATTCTCTTGATTCACCGTTTAGCATGAATGTTTCACCTTCTTGAGTCATCAAATCATTTTCCTGACCGTCAAAGTTTTCTGCTAAAGATGTTTCTTCAGTTTTCGCCAAGTTGATTTCGGTTATACCTAAGTCAGCCAATGATTGAGCTTCTGATGTGTAACCTTGGGCTTTCATTTTTAAGCCAACTGTGTTTTCTAAGAATTTCAAATCATCTGCATCTAATTTCATATCATCAGCGCCGTTGATTAAGCCGTATTTCAAAGCTAATGCTTTTAATGCTTCAAAACCGTCTTTGTAGCCGTCAGCTTTTCCGTCACCGTCAAGGTCAGTGTTATTACCGAAACATTCAGAACCGTCTTCACCGGCTTTGCCGTCACCGTCTTTATC
>JAJJLH010002110.1:0-48937 GCA_023806865.1 Isotricha sp. YL-2021a
TTAATACATTATATGAATTAACTATTACATTTGGTATTATAAATGTTGCTATTGGAATATTTTTATTATGAACTATATATGTATATTTAATATCTATTTTTTTATTTGATTCCATATATTTTAAAAATATTTTTTCCAAATTTTTTTCTTGCTATTTTATTATATTTTAAATAAAAAGTAGAATTATTAAAAAATTATTATTGAAAAATAATATTCTTATTTTTTATATAAATTGAATAAATGTTTTATGAATGGGAAGATAAATTAAGAAATTTTTTTATGGAAGAAATAAATTCAGAAAGAAAATTAACTCAACTTCGTTTAAATTTATTATCTTTAATTTCACCTCAAATTCTTTTTGAATATTTTGATGAACATCTTTCAAAAAATAATTATATAAGTACAAATGATATTATAAAATTATTTCCAACATTACAAGATAAAATAAATGAAATAAAAACAATGATAATAATGTTTGATAAAGATAATGATATGGTATTAAATAGTAAAGAATTTTTTACTTTTTTAACTCCTAAATTTATTGATGTTGATATTCAAAAAATTTGTAATGTTACAAATATGGAAATTAATGAAGAAATTTTACAAAAATTTTCTCATATATTATTAGAAGAAATTAATATGATTTCTAATTTAAAAAATATTATTTTAGATATTCAAAATAGTAAAGGATTTACTATTTATGAATCTTTTATTTTAATTACAAATGATAAAAATGAGAAATCTATTAATGAAGATATGATAAAAAAATTTATATTAAAATTAAATGAAGATGATGATATAATTGATAATGATAATATAAAAATTTATAATGAAGATATTTCAAATTTTATTTTTCGATTTGATAAAGATTCTGATTTTCAATTAAATTATGAAGAATATTCAAATATTTTTAATATATTTAACAATATGATAAATTCTAAAATTAATATTAATCAAAATGAAAATAATATAAATCAAAATAATAAAAATAAAATATCAAATTTATCAAAAGAACAAACAATAAAAGAATTTCCAATTCCAGAAGGACATTTATATTTTAATTATTCATTAGAAGATTTTGATACAAATTCAAATGGAAATATTAATAATAGTTATGATTTATCAAATCATTTAAAACAAAATTTTTTAAATACTTCTGTTAATTTAAGTATGAAAAATATGCAACAAAATTATAAAATAAATTTACCAGAAAAACAATTATTAAGAATAAAATTTCCTCCAATAGAAAAATTAAATGAAGAAAAAAAAAATTTACTTTTAGATTTATTTAAAACAATAGTTAATACAGAAGTAAATACAGAGAAAAAAAAATATTTAATGAGTCTTAATTCTCAAATTAATTTATCAGATTTATTTTCTTTATTTGATTATTCAAATGAAGATGCAATTTCAACTTATGATATTTATACAGTATTAAAAAATTATTTTAATTATGAATCAAATATGAAAAATATTAAATTATTATTTTTAAGATATGATAAAGATAAAGATGAAAAATTAAATTATAGAGAATTTTGTGAAATGATTTTACCAAAAAAAATAGAGTTTGCTAAAATGATTATTAATCATTTTCCAGATGAAAATTTTATTAAATTTAATGATGAAAGTAATCAAATTATTTTTGATGTTATTAAATCTTTAATTGATGCTGAAGAAGAAATTTATCAATTTAAAATTAAAATGAATTCATTTCAAGGTTTTTCTATTTTTGAATGTTGGGAACTTTTAAAAAATAAATATGAAAATTTAATTAATAGAACTGATATTAAACATTTTTTAATTGAAAATGGTGTTACTATTATTAATGATGAAATGGAATTTTTAATGGATTATATTAAAATTATTACTAAATCAAAAGGAGATTTAAATTTTAATGATTTAGTTAGATTAGTTAATCCACATAATCCAGAGTTAATATTTTAAATAGACAATTTTTTTTTTATTTAAAAAATAAATTAAATGTCTGAAAAAATTAATTATGAAAAATTATTAGAAAATGTTAAAGAATTTGTTGATAAAGGTAAAAATGAAGAATATTTTTTGAATTTAATTTTAATATTTGATAATAGTTGTAGTATTCAAGAAAGTATTTCTTCTTCAGTTTATATTTCAGAATATGCTTTTAATAAAAATGATTATTTTTTGATAATAAAATTAGGTTTAAAAATAGCTCAAATTTATATTAATAATATTCAAGATTTTGATTCAGATGTTCAAAATTGTATTTCTTTTTATTTTTTATTTCAAAATGTAATTAAAGTTTTAGATAAAGATATTCAAAATTTATCTAATATGTTAATTAAATTATATTTTTATGAAATTATGAAAGAACTTTTTGAAATGAAGAAAAAAGAATTTAAACAAAGTTATTATAAAGAATTTAAATCATCATTTAATGAATTGTGTAATAAATTAAAAGAAGAGTTAAATAATATTAAAAATAATATTTATTCAATATTAAATAATGATTCATCAGATTTTGAAATTGAATTAAAAAATAATCTTTATAAAATTGTAGAAAATTTATCTAATGAAAATAAATTAACAGAAATAAATCCAAATGATTTAAATGAAAATGATGAATATTATTTAATATCATATGATTGGGGAATAAAATATTATAATTTTTTAAATATGTTAATATCAATTAAAGATAATTTAAATGATTATAAAAATTTTTTATTAGTTGGTTTTGATATAAAAGGTATTTTTTCAAATTTTATAAATATTAAAAAAGAAAGAAGTGATATAAGTTATATAGGACCAGTTAATAATTTTTTTGTAAAAAACTTTGTAGATTTTTGGGAAGATGAAGAAGAAGAATATACAAATATTTTTATTAAAAAAAATCCTAATTTATATATTAATATAGATATTAATCAATGGGAAAATATTATAAAAAATTTTGGCGATGCCCCAACAATAAAAAGATATAAAAGAAATGGTGAATTAGAATCTTTTTTAAGAGAATTTAAAGTGATTGTATTAAATAAAAATATAAAAGAAAAATATTTAAGTGATATTAAAGTAAAATATTTTCAAATAAGTAAATTTGATTCTTATGAAGATTTATTAAATAAAATTTATAGATGTATAAAAAAAAAATGTCCAGATATAATTTTTAATAAAGAAGATATTAAAATATATAAATCAAATGACAACTCAGAACTTTATTGTTTTGAAATATTATATTCATATTTTTTAAACTATAAAAAATTTTTTTTAAGCTGTACAGAAATAAATCAAAATGATATAATAAAAAATTTAATTGAAGAAGACTCATTAATAATAATAGAAATAGAAAAAGAAAACAATTTTATATACCCATCATATACAAATATATGTTCATTTTGTTTAGAAAAAAACTCAAATTCGGAATTTAAATGTGACAAAATATCAAATTGTTCATTTCAATATTGTTCAGAAAAATGTATAAATGAAGATATAGAACATATAAATTATCATAATAACATATCAAATTTTTTTTTAAAAAGAACATCACTTTCAGAATTAAGAAAAATAACAATTAATTCTTTATTAAGTTCAAATGAAAATTCACATGGTTTAATTGGATTAAATAATATTGGTAATACTTGTTATATGAATAGTGCACTTCAATGTTTAAGTAATTGTGAAGATTTAACAAAATTATTTTTATCTAAAAAATATATATCAGAAATAAATACTTTAAATAATTTAGGAAGTAAAGGAAAAATTTCAAATGCATATTATAATTTATTATGTGATTTATGGAAAGGAAATTCAAAATCAATTTCTCCTTTAACTTTTAGAAATACTTTTATTATTTATAATGAACAATTTTCAAATTATTTACAACAAGATTCAAATGAATTTTTAATTTATTTTTTAGATAAATTACATGAAGATTTAAATAGAATAAGTAAAAAACCTTATATTGAAATGAGAAATAAAGAAGATTTTGAAACTGATGAAATTGCTTCTTTAAGATGGTGGAAATGTTATAAAAAAAGAGAAGATAGTATAATAATTGATTTTTTTCATGGACAATATAAAAATAAAATTACTTGTTCTGAATGTTTAAATATTTCTATTTCTTTTGATCCTTTTATATTTATTTCTTTACCTATTCCTTCTGGGAGATATAATATTAATGTTAAGTATTTTTATTATATGAAAAATTTAGAAATTCAAATTGAAAATTTTAATATGAAAATTAATGAAAATTCTACTAGTAATGAATTTAAAAATAAAATTTTAAATGAAGTTAATTTTATTAGAAGTAAAAATAAAAATTTAAATCCTTTAAATTATAATGATTTTGATTTGATTTTACTTGATAAAAATAATCAAATTATTAAAATTTTTAAAAGAAATGAATATATTTTTGATTATATTTATGATGGGAATAGTTTAGTTGGTTATGAAAAAGGAAAAAATGAAAATATATATATTTATTTAACTAAATTTTCAGTTAATTATTGGTTTAATTTTTTTGCTTATCAAGATATAAAATTCCTTTTTGAATATCCAATTCCAATTCCAATAAATTTTCCTTATGAAGATAATTTCAGAGTATCAAATTTATATGAATTAATAAATAAATTAATTATTAAAAAAATATATAATTTTGGAAATAATGAAAAATCATTTTTATTAAAATATGTCACAGATATAAATGAAGAGAAAGAAAATTCATTTAAATTCAGATTTTATATATTTAATCAATATTCAAATGAAAATGAATATTGTAATTTCTGTGGATTAAATTTATATCATTTTAAAAAACACACATGTAGATTTGCAAAAAGATTTAATAGAAATGAAAATATAAAATATATAATATCAAAATGTCAAAAAAATTTACCTTTAATATTATATATTGATATATTATCTGATGATTATAATATACAAAATATACTTTTTTCATCACCAAAGAAAAAAAAAGAAAATAATAAAACTTTATTAAATAAAGAAAATGATCAAATTGATATTTATGATTGTTTAAATTTATTTAGAACAGAAGAAAAATTAGAAGATGAAAATTCATGGTATTGTAATAAATGTAAAAAACATCAAGAAGCATTTAAAAAAATGGATATATATAAATCACCTCAATATTTAATAATTCAATTAAAAAGATTTAAACAATCAAATCAAAATTTAAAAAAAAATTCAAAAATACTTTCTAATATTTATGATAATACAGGGAAAAATAATTCATTAATAAATTTCCCAATTAAAAATTTAGATTTAACAAATTATATTTTAGGTTCAAAAAAAAAAGAAATTTTTGATTTATTTGCAATTACAAATCATTTTGGTGATTTATCAGGAGGACATTACACTGCTTTTTGTAAAAATAATGGAATTTGGTATGAATTTGATGATTCTAAAGTTAAAAGAATTAAAGATGAAAAAAAATTAATTAGTAGTTCTGCTTATATTTTATTTTATAAAAAGAGAATTAATACATAAATTTATATTTTTAATTTTATTTATTATAAAATTTTAAAATTAAATATTAACTTATGATAATAATTTTATATTTAAATTATCTTATTAAAATAATTTGTTCATAAAATTACATTTTGAAATTTTTTTTTTTCATATAAAATTGATTTATATATAATAAAAAAATAGGAAAAAAATTTTTACCTTACTATAAATCAACAGAAGGATTTTCAATTTTTCTATATTTTTTTCCTTTTTCTTCTTTAAATACATTTATTAATTTAGGAATAATTTGAATTGGTCTTTTAATTGTTCTTTTAGCAACATTAATCATTCCTCCAATATTATTATATTTATCTAAAAAATCAGATGATGAATTAACAATAATTAATTTATCATTATAAAAAGATTTAATTCCTTCATTTATAAATTTATGACTTGTAATTAACAATTCAATTTTATTTTCATTCATAAAATCAATTAAATGATTTTTAGAATAAGATTTATAATTTAATAAATTTTCATTTTCTTCACAATCACTATATAACAATTCATTAACAATAAATTCATTATTATTTAAATCAATATTAACAGGTCGATTAATATTTTCAATATCAGAAATTGATTTTATATTATTTCCAATTCCACTATGAACACATAAAATATTTTGATCAATAGTAATTCCTAAAGGAAAATAATTAAATAAATTATTTAATTTCATAAAAATAGAATCAGGATTATTAATATTATCATTTAATTTTTCTTTACATTCATCACTTAAACCATTAAAAGAATTAATATTAATATCTTCATGATTACCTCTAATTAAATAAATATTATTTGGATATTTAACTTTTAATGCAATTAATAAAAAAATAACTTCTAAAGACTCAAAACCTAAATCAATACAATTTCCTAAAAAAATATAATTCATAATATAAATATCTCCCATTTGATTTGTTTCACTTGGATTTCCAAAACTTGAAAAAAATCTCATTAAATCTGTGTATTGACCAAAAATATTACCAAAAATTTTACAAGGTGAACGGACTTTTAATAATGATTTATCTTTTTCTATTATATTTTTTGCTTCATTTATTAATGAGATTATATCTTCTTTTGTTATTTCATTTAATTTATTTGATATTTCATACCAATCAAATGGTCTTAGTAATAAATTTATTATTTTATCTATTACTTTTTTATTATAATGTTTTTGATCTATTAATTGATTGTTTATTTTTTCTGTTCCTATTCTTTTTTTTTCTTCTTGTAATTTGTCAATTGATAATTTACGAAATAAATTTTTTGATAAATTTATTTCTTCTGTATTAAAATTTGATATGTCTTCTGTTGTGAATGAATTATCAGAATTTCCAATTATTACTTCATATGATAAATGAAATTTACCTTTTGATGAATAATTATTTAATTGATTATCATTATTTTGAAAATTATTATTTTCATCTAAATTATTAATATTATTTAAAGATTGGACTTTTTTATTTTCATATAAATTTTTACTACTATTATTTAAAATTTCCTGATATTTATCATTTAAATCACTATTTTTAAATAAATTATCCAATTTAATAACATGAAAATTACTCATAGACGAAATAGAATTATTTGAAATATTAAATCCAGCATAAATATAAATAGAATTATCTTTAATAAAAGTATCTTGTCTATATAAACCAATTCCTTTAAATTTAAAAACATTTTCATTTTCCAAATCAAAAACATCAATAGTCAAAGTTTCATTATATAATTTATTTCTTCCTCCAATTAAAAATAATAAAGAACCAAATAAAACAATATTATGATTATATCTCCCAACAATAATATTTTTATTATCATTATTTTTATTTTCATTACACAATTTCCAATAAAATTTTTTATTATTCCCTTTATATAACATCCATATATCATTTAAAGCATTATCTTTTTCACTTCTTCCTCCGACAATAATCATTTTATTATCATAAACACAGCTAGAATGATACATTCTTTGACAAGGAATTTTTATATCATTACTAAAATTAATTTTAATCCAAGAATAAGGAATTTTATTTAAATTAATAAAATAAATATCATTAGATAATAAATTAGAAGATAAATTTCCTCCAAATAAATAAATACAAGGATTAATATAAACTAAACTATGACCATATCTTTTTCCAGGTGTGATACCAATAATTGGTATTTGTTGCCATAATTTTCCAAAACTTGAATTATAACCACATGGATTATTAATACTTTTTAAATAAATATTATAATCAAATAACCATAAATCATCTCCTTTAAAATTTGAATCAATACTACCTGAATTTATTAATATTTGTAAATTATCATTTTTACATGATCCGTGTGCTGCGCGTGGAGGAGGAATTTCTTCTTTTGTTAAATTAAAATTTGAATATTCTATTGTTGACCATGTTTTATTTGTAAAATTATATATGAATGTTTCGTTTGAAAAATGGTAACTTTTTAAATTTCCTTTTGCTCCACCGAATAATATTCCTGTTTCAGAATTTAATATTGTAAAGGAATGGCCAAAACGAGGAGATGGTATTTTTCCTGTTGTTTCTATTTGAGATAGTTTTATATGCGAAGATGGACTTTTTATGTTACTATCGTACATTTTTTATTTTTTTTTTTTTTTTTTTTTTTTTTTATGTTTTTTTTTTAAGTTTTTAATTATGAATGGTGTGGTTGATAAAAGGGAGATGGAAAAAAAAATTTTGTCACAAGAACAAATTTATGAATTTTATCAATTTTTAGATAGTTTTAAAGGGAATAATCAAATTAAAAATGATATTAAATTCCTAATTAATGATTATAATAATATTATTAAATCTTATTTAAATTTATTACAAAATTCAACAAATTTAAATTATAATAATTCTAATTATATATCAAGATATAATAATACATCAATAAATAATTATACAAATTATAATAATTATAGATCAAAAAGCCCAGATAATTATTATTCTTCATATAATAATCCAAATTACAATTTTCAAAAAATGTATAATAATTCTTCAAATTATAATAACAGCAATATTAATAATAATTTCTCATCAAATCAAAATTTTAATACAAATAATTATCTAACAAATAAAAATAATATTAATAATTATAATTATAATAATAATTATAATAACACAAATAATTATACACCATTATATTATAATGATCAAACATTTAACGAAAAATCAATATTTAAAACATTAAAAAAACCCGAAGAATTTAATCCAGAAAACTATGACACAACTCCTGATTTAATAAAAATAAAAACAACAAATGAAATATTAAAAACAATAAGAATATCATTAAACAATCCAAAACTTTTTTCAATAAAATATACAGATAATAATAATTATCAAACTTTTATTAATAATTTATTAAATTATAATTATCCATTAAATATATTAAATGATATAAAAAATGATATTGAAAGAGTATCAAGATATACTCCAAAAATTCCAACTTCTCCAAAAAGAATTATTAAAGAAGAAACTCCTTTTGATTTTAGTAAATCTTTAAGAAAATATCCTGATTCTTTTGATGATTTAGATATTATTTATAAAAAACCTTTTAAGAGATTTACTAATAATTATGGTGGATTTTTTGATAAGAGTTTAAATAAAATTTCTTCACCTTTGAAACATAAAAGAGAATTAGAATAAAGTTATTTTTTTAATTTTTATTTTTTTTTAATTTAATTTTTAAAAAAAAATTGATAATTTTCTTTTTTTATAAATGATTAATAAATTATTTATTTTATTTAAATCATAAAATTATAGATTATAAATCATATGAAGAAAATTTTATTTATATAATAAATTATTATAATACATTATTATTATTTTTTTCCATAAATATAAAAGTCTTATTAATAATAGATTCAATATTAGCATTAAATTTATTTGAAAATAATAAATTTTTCATAAATTCAGAAATTTTATCAGGATCAAATGAAATAATATCATTCTGATAAAAATTAATAATAACTATAATAAAACAATAAAAAAATTTCCATCCAAAAATAATCATATAATCCCATATTAAAGATATATTTTCATTATTCATTGATTTAGAAAATAAAGTAACAACCCAATTTGCAGTAAAAAATTCATGAGATAAAGAATTTTTTTCTAAATAATTATTAACTTTCTTTGAATAAATTTTAATTAATCCTCCAATTTTTTTTAATTTATTAGTTAATTTATTATTAATTCCAATTAATTCTTCTAAATTAAATCTATTAATCATTCCATCTAAAAAAATAAAAACTTCTTCTTCTTTATCAAAAAAAAAAATAGCATGTGCAGTTAATAAATTTAATCCTTGGGCATAACCAATTTTATTATTGTAATTTGAATATGATGTTAATATTTTATATAATTTAATATATAATTTTGAACCTTCATTAAATAAATTATTTTCTGGGAAAGTTCTTGGTAAATCTTTTTTTATTTGAAAATCATATGGACTTTCAAAATTATATAAGTTATCATAATATATTTTTTGAATTAAATTTATATTTTTATATGATGGAGAATATTTAAAGACATATTTTTTTATTTTGTTTTTTATTTCTTTATTATTATTTTTGTTAATTAATTTTACTTTTTCTTTTATTAATTCATATATTATTGGAATAAATGATTTATGAAATTTTTTGTTTATTAAAGTTAATGTATTGATTATTTCTATATCACAAAATGGGAAAATTAATTTTGAAAATAATGGAATATATGTAAAAAATTTTTTGGAATTTTTTAATATTGAATTTTTATTATTTTCATTTATATTTAAAGTATTTATTTCATTTGAATTTAAACTATTTTTTTTATAACTCGATATTGATTTCTTAAATGGAATAAATTGATTAATTTCATTATGTAAATTATATGTTTCATTTTCATTTATTTCATCATCATCAATAAAATCATTTTTTTCATTATTTTTTTTTTCATTTCTTGAAATATCATTATTATTAATATTACTTATTGATTCTTCATCATTTGTTTCATTTGAATATTCAATATTTAATTTATTTTCCTTTTTTTTCATTCCTTTTCCAATAATTTGAAAATCTTTTTTAATAACATTTTTAATATTGTTATTATTTATATTATTCGTTAATATATTAGTATTAATTATATCTGAAATTATTTTTAAATTATCAATATCTTTTAAAATATCTTCATTTTTTATCTTTTGAGATATTTGAATAGGAAAATTAATTGAATTATTATTATTATTAATAATTCTATGATTTAAAACTTTATTTTCTAAAGGTTTTTTTTTTATTAGAAATCTATTATTAACATTTATTTTATTATTTGATATAAAAGAAGTTTCTTCATCTAAATCTTTTGTGAGACATTCCTCAGAATCATTGAAATTATTATCTATAATACTATCATCAGATTCACTTTCTATTTTTTTAGTTTCATTTATTTTAATAATTTTTTCATTTTTTTTATTATTTTCTTCAGTTTTAATATAATTATTTTTATTTCTTGAACTATTACTTTTTATATCTTTTGATTTAACACTATTTCTAAAATGAGAAAGATTATCAAATTTCATTTGTTTAAAATTCTTTTTTTTTTCATTATTTTTTTGATTAAAACTAACAATTGCTTTATTTTCTTTAGTTATTATTTTTTCATCTTTTAATTTTTTTACTTTCTTTGGTTTTAATTGATTTACATTAATTTTATTTTTAGCAAAAGTATTTCCTGAATTAGAATTAAATAAATTTTCAGTTTTTGATATTTTAATATTATAAGTTGGATTATCTGAAAATGTTCTTTTTATTAATTTTTTATTTATTATATTTTTTGTTGAAATTTGATTTATATTTTCTTTTTTTTTATTTTTAATAATTTTATTATCATTTGATTTTGTTTTATGTAATGATATTGTTTTTTTCATACTTGGTGTAAAAGTATTAAAAATATTATCTGACACATCTATTTTATTTTCTATTAATTTAAAAAAAATATTATCCATTGAATTTTGTTTTATTATTAAATTATCTTTATTAATATTTTTACGAGATAAATTTGTATTTTGTTTCTTTAAATTTATTTCATAACTCATTTCTCTATTTAAAGTTTTTGAGAATTTCATATTTTTTGAATTTGAAAAATCATTTAATGTTAATTTTGATATTTTTGAATTTTTTATTTCATTACTTAAATAATGATTTATAATGCCTTGAACATGATTTGATTTATTTTTTTGATGTCTAGAAATTAAATTTGAATTTGTGTTCATTTATAATAAATTAACTTATTTTTTTATTTTTTAGATTATTATTAATTAATTTAAATATATTTAAAATCTTTTTATTTATTGTTTTTATTTGAAAAAAACATTTTCAGTTATAACATTAAAAAAATTTTTTATTTAAAATTTTAAATTTTATATAAATTTTTATCTTAGTATTAAATGAAAAAAAAACTTGTATAATTTATAATTTATAATTGATAAAATAAATATTTCAAAATAATAAAAACTAAAAAAAAAATAAAAAACGATTAAATTAATATTTAATTAAATAAAAAATGAAAAGTATTACAGTCTTATTATTAATTCTTTTATCCATTTCATTATCAAAAAAAAAAGATAACGTTCAAAAAACATTAACAAATTTAAGAAATCAAATTTCAGATAGATTTGATAATTTAGAAAATAAATTAACACACTACAATTCAATAGTAAGTAATGAAACAAAAAATGCATATGCTGAAATAAAAGAAAATGTAGAAACATTTCTAAATGATTTAAAAAATAATGCACAAGAAGTTAATTCAGATATTTCATTAAAAGTAAAAGAATTAAATTCAAATGCCAAAAAAGAATTTAATGAAATAAAAGGAGTTTCCGAAAAAGAAGAAGATGCTTTAGAAGATGCAACACAAAATGTAACAGAATAAATAAATAAATTAAATAAAAAAAAATTTAAATATTCATATTTGAAATTTCTAAACTTTTAAAAAAAATTTTTTTTTTCTTTTATAAAAACCAAAAAAAAAAAAAAAAAAAAAAATATAATCAAATAAAAAAAAAAAAAATTAAAAAAAATAAAAAAAAAAAAAATAAAAAACTGATTTCTATATAAAAATGTCAAAAACATTATATATAGACGGATTAGATTTTCATGAAGATGATAAAGAATGTTTAGTAATACATCCATCTCATTTACTTCAATGTAATTCATTAGATGATAATTATTTTGATGAAGTAATAATTAAAAATAGTCCTGCAGAATATTTAAAATCATTAGGATTATTTCATATTTTTAGAACTTTAAAAAGAGGAGGAGTATTACAAATTATTATTGATCAACCTATTTTTGTTATGCAAGATATTGATTCTTCTCAAGTTGAAGCAAGTTGTAGACTCGCTGGATTTAATGATATTAGAGAAGAAAATTATTCTGCTTATGAAAATATTAATGGAAAAGAAAAAAAAATTGAAACTATTAAGTTGACTATGGTTAAGGAATAAAGGTTTTTTTATTAAATGATTTATTTATTTAAGAATTTTTTATTTTTTTTTTTTTTTTGTTTTTAATTTTTTTTTGGTTTTTTTTTTTTTGTTTATTAAATATTATAATATAATAGATTTTATATTAAATTAAAAAATAAAAATTAAATACAAAAAAAAAAGAAAAATAATACCTCTTACAAAAAAAAATAAAAACCAAAAAAAAAAAAAATCATTTTCATAGAATCCTATTTTTCCTTTTCTTTAACAGTAAATCTTTTAAACAATTCTTCATCATTATCCCTAATACTTTTATACCTAATTTGATATTTTTTATGAGCATCAATTAACCTAGTAGAAAAATTACTTTCTCTAATTTTTCCTTTAATAAATTCTTCTAAATCTTTTTCATTCATATTCTCAACATCATTTAAATTAAAATCATTATTAAAAAAAAATCCAAAACCTAATTTAACTTTAGTAAAAAATGAAATATCATCAGGTTCAAATCTAGAATTCATATTTTTATATCCTTTATAATGAACATAACCACTTGAAGTTAAATTTCTTCCTCCATCAACTTTAATAATTTTTCCAGTAATTGAACTAGCTCTATTAGAACATAAAAAAATAATAACTTTAGCAATATCATCAGGTAAACCAATTCTTCCTAAAGGAATATTTTTTTTCATTTTTTCATTTAATAATTCATTTTCATATTCTTTAGCTCTAGCATATCTTAGAGAATTACTTATAATAGGTGAAGCACTAACACAATTTATTCTTATATTTCTCTTTGAAAATTCACCAGCTGAACTTTTAGTAAATGATTCTAAACCTGATTTTGATATACAATATGAAATTAAACCTGATATTGGTTTCGTACCATATAAACATGATACATTTATAATAACAGAATTTTTATTATAGAATTTATCGAAACTTTTTATTAAAAGAAATACACTTCGTAAATTAACATCAATTGTATAATCAAAATCTTGAGGAAATGTTTTTTCTATGTCAGAATCATATTTTATTCCTGCACAGTTTATTAAGTAATCTATACTACCAAGACGTTCTATTGTTGAGGATTTTAAATCATATATTTCTATGTCTTTTGTTAAGTCACATGTTATTATTGTTGAATGGTTTGGAAAATTTTTTGATAATGTTTTTAATGATTCTGTGTCTTTACCAACTAGAACTACTGTTGCACCACTGTTTAGGAAGTATGTTGCTACTGATTTTCCTATACCACTTGATGCACCTGTTATTAGAATTTTTTTATTTAGGAATTCTGATGTCATTTTTTTTTTTTTTTTTACTTTTTTTTTTTAAATTTTTAGTTTTTTTTTTTAATTTTTTTATTATTTATTTTTTTAATTTATATAAATTGAATATTTTTATTTAATAAATTTTTCTCAAATAAAAAAAAGATGAATAAACGTCCAAATACATCAATAAAAAGACCATTAAAAATAAACGAAGGAACAGAAATAGAAACAACATTAAACACTCAAAAATCAACACAATCAAATATAAAAATACATAATAGACCACAAACAGCAAAATTAAATTCTCCAAATATATATAACTCCTTATCAAAAAGTACAAAAAATCCAAAAATTGATATTCATCAAGATTTAGAAAAATATATTTCAAATATAGAATTTAATAATACAGGATGTGAACCATATATTACACCTTATATTCCAAAAATGGTAAAAATTATTAATAAAAATGCTTTAATTGAAGAAGAAATTAGAAGTCATTATTGGAAATATGAACATTTATTTAAAAGACCTAAACCTAGTAAAACTGGGAGATTAATGCAAATTATTACTTCACAATTTTTCCCTTTGGAATTGGAAAGACAAAAAAAGAAAAATAGGAAATTTGAAGTTAATCAAGATTATTTTTTGTAAAAGGGTTTTTTTCTTTAAGTAAAATGTTGTTTTTTTTATTTAGTTTTTTATTTTTTTTTTTAGTTTTATTTATGTGTTAATTAAAATATTTTAAAGTGAGTTTTATATTTTTATATTTTTATATTTTTTTTTTTATAGTTTTATTATGGAAGTTTCACCTTTTTTGTTTAAATGGTTAGTTGAATTAAATATAATTGAACAAAATGAAAAAGATAATTTTATATCTGATGATATAATTTATTTATTATGTGGAGGAAAATATTTTGATAGAATATTATATTCTTTTCAAAATGCATATAATAAGTATTATAAACTTCATTTAGATTTTTTAGAAAGATTAAAAGATTTAAATCCAATTAGTATTGGACAAAAAAATATTCAATATATAATAAGATATAATAATTGGAAAATAATATTTGATTTATTATCCCATTTTGGTATAAATTATAATGAAAATGATTTAAATACAATTTCAAATGGAGATAAATATTTTTTAATTGAAATATTACATAAAATAAATACATATTACAATAAATTTTTAACAAATCAAAATATAGAAAATGAAATTAATGATAATATAGATAATTTAAATGATATAAATAGTATTGAAAGTTTTAATATAAATAATATAGACATAAATAAAAAATATGAATATTGTAATTCACCATATGAATTATTTTTAATATCACTATGTCGTAATTTTAAAGTAAGTATAAAACAATCAGAAAAATTATTATCAAGTAATAGAAAATTTTTATCAATTATATGTAATAAAGGAATAAATAATTCATTTGAACCAATTAAAAATTGGTTAAGAGATTTAGATTTAAATATAAATACAATAATAAAAATATTAAAAAAATATCCTCAAGAAAAACATTTAGGTTATGAAATAATAGGAATTGCATTATGTTGTAAAGAAAATGAAATATTAATGAAATGTATTGATATATTAAATAAACTTAAAAATCAAATTGGAAATAATTGGGAATGGTTATGTAAAGAAGGAATTGACTCTTTTATTTTTACAATAATTAAAAATAAAGATAAAAAATTAAATATGTTAAATATGTTATATGAATTTATTAAAAGTAATTTAAATGATTTTTTTATTGAATTAAGAAAAAGAATTGCTAATAAACAAAGGAAAAAAATTTATGATTTTTATTCTTCAATTTTTCCAATAATTAAAAAAACTAATTTTATTTTTTGTAAACAATTACAAAAATTTTTATTAGATATAACTTTAAATGATAATGAAGATTTTTCTTTTTCTGCTTCAATTTTAGGAGAAGCTTTTTATTATCTTTTTCCTATTGATAATAATATTTCTAATTCAATTATTAATTATTTTAAAGCTTGTATTAGAAATAAAAAAGAAAATGTTTATGTTGTTGGAATTTCTCATTGTTTTAAATTAATGGAAAAATTTTGTGAAATTCAAAATAATTTTGCTCCTTTATTTTATAATTTAATTGTTTCTCTTTTTATTGATGATTATAATATTTTATATAAAAGAGATTTTATTCTTTTAAATTTTGATAAATTTTATAGAAATTATCAAAAAGTTCCTATTGATATTTTATTAGAACCTTATCTTGATTTAATTTTAAATATTAATAATTATTCTTTATGTGATTTTAATTTTATTATTAAAATTATTTCTCATCCTAAAATAAAATTTAAAGAATTAAAATTAATTATTGAATTTTGTTTAAATGTTATTTTAAAGGATATTGTTTATAATAAAACTGCTAATTTGATTATAAATGTAATTTTTATCAATCAAATTATTGAAAATAGATGTACAGAAAGTCAAATTTATGAGTTTGAAGAAATATTCATTGATTTTATTAGAAAATGTTTTAATTTATATATTAATAATATCAATCAAAATGAAAATAAAATATTATTAGAAACACCATATGAAATAATGAATTTAAATTTTAGAAATGTAAATAAAAGAATATTTAATGATTTAATTGAATCAATTAAAAAATATAGAAAAAAAAAAGATCAAAATTCAAATGCCTTAATTGCAATATTACAATTATATGATAATTATAATATAATATTAAAAGATATTAATGATGATTATATAAAAAATAATGAACCAATTAAAATAGAAACTGTCAATTTGACAGAAATAAAAGAAATAAGAAAAATAATTGAAGAATATCAACTTAAAAATATATATAATGATGATATTAATGAAAATAATATTAACAATAAAGAAATATCAATTAATAATAATAATATACAAAAAGAAACAAAAAAACCAATTTTAAAAAATCAATTTAGACAAAAAAATATTTATCAAAGTCAAAAAAATATTAAAAAAAAAAAATTAAAAGAAGAAGAAAATACAATATTAAAAAAAGAAAAAGACAAAAAAAAAAATATATATGAAAAATATGACAAATTAGACAAAATAATAAAAAATCCTCCTCCAAAATTTCCTTCGGGTATAATGCCAAATGAAGAAGAAGAAGAAGAAGATGAAGATCAAAAATTTGAATTTGAAAACATATCTGAAAATTCAAAACAAATAGGAAAAAATTTTATTACAATAGGTCAATTAAATAGTAATTTATCTTATGCAATAAATGAAGCAAAATTAAATTTAAAAAAGAAAAATAATTATATTAAACCAAAATATATAAATAAATTTGAAGAAGAAAATGATTATTTTAAAGATTATTTTTGGGAATTAACAACAGATGAAAAAGATGAACAAATTAAAAATGAAGAAGAAAAAAAATTACTTAATAAAATGCAAAAAAGTATTTCTATAATTTTACCAGAATATACAGTTATTAAAGATATAGAAAAAGAAAAAAAATATAAAAAGAAAAATAATGATAATGAAAATAATGAAAATATTGATAAGAAAAATATAATTAATATTGAAAATTTTGATGAGTTTTTTCCTATTCCTATTAATATTCAAAATGAAGAAGATAGAGAAATTAAGGCAATTGAGATTTATTATAATAATTATTTAAAAAATATTAAAATGATTTTTAGAGATTATTCAAATGATATTAATAAAAAAATGAAAAAAAGTAATTTATTAAAATTATTTAGAGATAAAGGTTATGATAATAAACAATTAAATATACATGAATTTAATTTAACTCTTTTAAAAATATTTGGTGAAAAAATTATTGAAATAACATATGAACAATTTACTCAATTTTTAATTCAAATTTCTTATGTTATTGAAACTAAAGTTAAAAATACTTTTACATTATGTGAATGTTATGAAAGATTATTAAAAAATTTATTCACTAATGATATTAATTATTCTTTAGCCAAAATATATAAAAAAATGAAACCAGTTATTAAATTAATAAAATATAATATAAAAAAAAATAAAGATTTTAATTTACCACCAGGTTTTAAAATAATAGAAAAAACCAATATTTTATATAAAAATAAATTACCAGAATCAATATTAAATACAATTGGAGAAAGTAAATATATATGTTATCAAATAATACAAGAAATAATATTAAAAAAATTTAATTCAAATTTAATAGAACCATATGTTGGATTTAAAGATTATAATGATATAGAAATAGATCCTTTAATTATTCATAATTGGAATCCCGAATTGACAATTTCATATATGAATTTAGATATTGAATATAAAAAAATTGGAATTGAAATTTGTGATATATTAGAAGAGGGATTAGAAAAAATTTGTAAAAATAGAGATAATAAAGGAAATATTTTAAAGAATACTATTATGAAAAAGAAAGAAAAAGAAAAAATAAATAATCTTGAAATTGAAAAAAAAAATGAAAATGAAAGATATAAAAGAAGATTATTTCTTAAAAAAAAAGTAGAGAAATATCAAATACATAAACAAGATGTTTTAAAAAAGAAAATTGAAAATGAACAAAATGAAAGAGAAAAGATAATTAATGAAATAAATTCAAATCCAAAATTTAATGAAAAATTTATGGAACAATTAAAACAAATAAAAATAAAAAAAAATATTAAAAATGATAATACTTTAATTAAACCTGATATTTCATATTTAAATGAAAATAAAGAATATTATGAATTTGAAAAAAATTTAAATTCAATAATCTCAAATTTATTAAATCAAAAAGACATAAAAAATGTAATAGAAACATATAAAAAACACTTTAAATTAATATATGAAATATATAGTAAAATAGGAGTTAAAAAAATAACATTCCATAATACAGAAACAATTCATTTAAATGAATTTAAAGAATTTTTAACTAATTTTTCAATATTAAGATTATT
This sequence comes from Isotricha sp. YL-2021a, assembly GCA_023806865.1. Lineage (NCBI taxonomy): Eukaryota > Ciliophora > Litostomatea > Vestibuliferida > Isotrichidae > Isotricha > Isotricha sp. YL-2021a. The sequence continues at coordinate 19,176 of JAJJLH010002110.1, forward strand.
AATATCAACAGATCAAGTAAGTTATATTTTTAATAAACTTTCAAAAAAAACAGAAGAACAATCATATTTAACTTATGATGATTTTTTAATGTCAATTATTTATCTTTCTATTTTTTCAAAATTTGCAAATCGTTCTAGAAAATTATTACCAGAAGATATTGAAAAAACTGATTCAAATACTATTGAAAATTTTATTCAATTTCTTGGATTTAAATTACCTTTTAATAGAATTGAACTTGAAAGTTTTATTAATGATAGAAGGGCAATGAAATATAAAGATTTAATTAAAGTTCATAAAAATATTAAAAAAGATATTAATGAAATTAAAAAAAGTGAAATTAAGAAAGAAAAAGAAAAAAATAAAGAAATGAAAAAAGAAATTGTTTTAAAAGAAAAAATTCTTGAAGCAAAAAAATCAGAAGAAAGAGAGAAAAAATATTATAAAGAATTAAAAATAGAAGAAAATAAAATAATAAATGATATAGATAATTAAAAAAAAAATTATATTTTTCAAAATAAAAATAATAATAAATATAAATATAAATATTAATTTATATATAATATAAAACAAATAAAAAAAATTTACCAAATAAAAATAATTTAATATTAATTAAAAAAAAAAATCAAAAAAAAAAATAAAAAATAAAAAAATGAAAAAAGTATATACCCAACATAAAAACAATTATAACAACAACAATTCAAATAACCAAAACAAAGACAATCCTCCAAAGCAAATTGAAAAGCAAAAAAAACCCGAAAATGAAAATTACAAAATAACATATTCTCAATATGGATATATAAAAATAGAAGAATCTCAATATTTAAATAAAGAATTAACTAATCTTCCCTTTATAAAAATAACTCAAAAAGAAAATAAAGACACAATTCCTTTAACTGGAAAAATAAATAGAATAAATTTAATAGAAACAATATCACTTTCATTAAAAACATTTTATGGAAAAAGAGAAACATATTTTTTTGAAAAAATAAGTATTTTTTCACCATTATCAACATTAATAGAAGAATTATCAAAAAAAGAAACAGAAATGAAAATAAAAGAAGATTTAAAATTAAAAAAAGGTAAACAATATCGTATATTTTCACCAAGAATAAAAATCCATGAATTAATACCAGAAAAATCAATATATGAAAATAATATATTAAACTTAGAAAAATTAATATTACTTCCTCAGAAAAAAATTCAATTTTCAGAAACAATGAAAGGAGGATTTATAATATTATCAAAAAACAATTCAACAGCATCAAAAACAAATAGAGATGATCCTCAATATATAATGTCAGATTATCCTATTCATTTTGGTAAACATTATTTTGAAATTACTCTTCATACTGAACCATATGAAAAAAGTGTTGTTATTGGTATTGCTACTAAGAGAGAACCTTATAATTTAAATAGTTATGATGTACAAACTTTTCATGGTTTTATTTTAAGTGAATTAAAAAAAATTTCTAGTATTAATGGAAAAGTTGAACAAAGTGATTTTGGAGATTTATGTAAGATTAATGATAAAATTGGAGTTTTAGTTTGTTTTAATTCTGATGGAGTTGATTTAGGATTTTATATTAATAAAGTTTTTGTTGGAAATGCTTTTACGAAATTAAATGGAAATTTAATTTATTTTCCTGCTGTTGCTCTTGGGTTAGCTGGAACTAAAATTTCTATATCTAATGATATGGAATTTCCGTAATTTTTTTTTTTTTTTTTGCGTTTTTTTATGAAGTTTTATTCGGTTTTTTTTTTTATTTTTTTTTTTTTTTTTGTTTTTTTATATTTTTTTTGAGGGTTTTTTTGATTTTTAAATAATATGTTTTTTTGATTATTTAAATTTTATTATATTATAAGAAATATATTATAATATATTATTTTAGATTAGTATTGATTTTTTTATTTATATAACAACATTTATTTTATTATATTCTACCATAATAATAATAATAACTCTCAATATATAAAATATATATTATTATTCCTATTTATATACATATATAAAAATTGTATATATGAATTAAACATATTTTTAATTGAAATAAAAAAATCTTTTTTCAAATTTGAAAATTTCTTTGAATAATATTTAAAACATCATATTCACCTCCAATATCATCTTCTTCTAAAAAATATTCATCATCATCAGATAAATCTCTTATCTTAACTTCTCCATTTAATTCATTTTTTTCAATTTTATTTCCATTAGATAATATTCTTTGTATTTTTTGATTATTTTTATTAATAACCATCATTTCTTTTCGTAAATATTTTGCATTATCATTATTAACATTATTTTCTATTTCATATTCTTCATCTGAAGAATCATAAATACTATTATTTAAACTATTTGGTGTTGATTTTGATTTAAAATTTTCAATTAATGATGATAGATTAAAAATTTCAAAATTACTTTTTGAATATACAGAAAGAATTAAAGGACTTGGAATATTTTTATTAATTATTGGTTTTGGAATAAGAGAAATGATGGATAAAATTTTTGGACAATTTATTTCATTATTTGTACTTAATTTATTTATATAATCATTATTTAACTCCATTTACTTTATTTAATTAAAGTATTTTATAATATAAAATTATAATATTAAATAATTATAAATTGATATTTATTATTACAATTTTTTTTTTAAATAAATTTAATATGATAAAAAAAATTTTATTTTTTTTCTTTTGTTTTAAATATTAAATATGAATGAACATAATTAAAAATATAAAAAATGTCAGATGATAATAATATGAAACAAGAAATTGTAATAAATGCAGAAAGTGATTATGAATCAATAATGAAAGATAAAGAACAAATAATACGTCAACAATATCAAATAAAAAACTTAAATAATGACTTAAAAGAATTACAAGAAAAATTTGATTTACTAACAGTAGAATCAGATAATATAAAAACAAATTATGAAAATTACAAAAAAAATGCCAAAGAAAAATTAACATTATTAAAAGACCAAAATACTCAATTAAAAAAGAAAACAAGAGAACAAGAAGAAATGGTAAAAACAATTGATGAATTACAAAATATAATTCAAAGTCAAAGTACAAATAAAAATGTTTTACCAAGTAATAATTTAAATCAATATAATGAAATAAGAAATTTAAAAAATGAAAAAATAAGACTTACTGGAATGTTAGAAGGATATGAAGATGAAAAAAATAATTTACAAGATACAATAAAAGAATTACAAGATGAATTAAATAGAATTAATCAAGAATTAATGGATAAAACTAAAAAAGAAAGTGAATTAAATTTTACTATTAATCAATTAAAAAATGAAAAAAGAAAATTTGATGAAATAAAAGATAATTTAGATATGAAAATTAATTTATTACAAGTTGATAAAGAAACTTTAAAAAAAGAAAAAGATAAAGCAGAAAAAAAATTAAAAGTTAATTTAGAACAATCAAATAAAGAAGTTGATGACTTAAAAGCACAAAATGAATTATTAAAAAATGAAAGTGATAAAGTAAAAAATGATTTAGATGAATTGAATAAAAAATTTAATCAATATAAAGAAGAAATTGAAAAAGGAAATAATGAAATGAATTCAGAATTAAATAAAATTAAAGAAGAAAAAAATAAATTAGAAAATGAATTTAATAATTTACAAAATGAAAAAGAAAATTTAAATAAAACTTTATCTGATAAAGAAAATAAAATAAATGAATTAGATAAAAATTTAAAAAATTTAAATTTAAATTTTGATGCTTATAAAAAAGAAATGGAAAATAAATTAAAAGAACAAGAAAAAAATTTTATAAATGAAAAAAATGATTTAATTAAAAAATTAGAAAAAGAAAGAAATGATATGTTAGAAAAATTAGAAAAAGAAAAAAATGATATGATTGAACAATTAAAAAAAGAAAAAAATGATTTACAAGAAAAATTAGAAAAAGAAGCAGGAAGTATTACAACTCAATTAAAAAATGAAAAAAATCAATTAGAAAAAGAAAAAAAAGAATTACAAGAAAAATTTGAAAAAGAAAAAAATGATTTAACTTCAAAATATGAAAAAGAAAAAAATGAATTACAAAAACAATTAGAAAAAGAAAAAAATGAATTACAAGAAAAATTAGAAAATGAAAAAAATCAAATTGAAAAAGAAAAAAAAGAATTACAAGAAAAATTAGAAAAAGAAAAAAATGAATTAGAAAAAAAATTACAAAATGAAAAAAATCAATATGAAAAAGAAAAAAAAGAATTACAAGAAAAATCAGAAAAAGAAAAAAATGATTTATTATCAAAATATGAAAAAGAAAAAGATGAATTACAAAAAAAATTAGAAAAAGAAAAAGATGAAATACAAAAAAAATTAGAAAAAGAAAAAGATGAATTACAAAAAAAATTAGAAAAAGAAAAAAATGATTTATTGTCAAAATTAGAAAAAGAAAAAAATGATATGATAGAAAAATTAAAAAAAGAAAATAATGATTTAATACAAAAAAATGAAAAAGAAAAAAATGAATTAAATAAGAAATATGAAGATGAAAAAAAAGATTATTTAGCTCAAATTAATAAATTGAATAATTTAATGGAAGAATTAAAAAAAAAAAGTGAAGAAGAAAAACAAAATTTAATTGAAGGACACAAAAAAGAAATGGAAAATTATACTAATAATATTAATAATGAAACTCAAAAATTAAAAGATGAATTTAATAAAGAAAAAAATGATATGCAAAAAAATTTTCAAGAAGAAAAAGAAAAGATTAATCAAAATCATAAAAAAGAAATTGATGATTTAAATAAAAAAAATAAAGAAGAAAAAGAAAAAATGGAAAAAAATTATAAAAAAGATATTGAAGATTTAAATAAAAAAAATAAAGAAGAAAAAGAAAAAATGGAAAAAAATCATAAATTAGAAATTGATGAATTAACTAAAAAAAATGAAGAAGAAAAAGAAAAAATGGAAAAAAAATATAAAAATCAAATTAATGATATAAATAAAAAAAATGAAGAAGAAAAAGAAAAAATGGAAAAAAAATATAAAAAAGAAATAAATGATTTAACAAAAAAAAATGAAGAAGAAAGAGAAAAAATGGAAAATAAATATAAAAAAGAAATAAATGATATAAATAAAAAAAATCAAGAAGAAAAAGAAAATTTAATAAATGAATATAATGATAAAATAAATTCATTAAATAATAAAAATTTAAAAGAAAAAGAAAAATTAACAAAAGAATTTGAAGAAGAAAAAGAAGAAATGTTAAATAAATTTAATAAAGATTTACAAAAATTATCAGAAAAATTAAAACAAGAAAAAGAAGAATTAGAAAATAATTTAACAAATGAATTTAAAAATGAAAAAGAAAAATTAAAAAAACAATTTGAAAAAGAAAAAGCAGAATTAAATAATACATTAGAACAACAAGAAAAAACATATGAAGGAAAAATAAAAAAATTAAATGATAATATAAATAATTTAAATGAACAAATTGAAAATATTAAAAAAGAAAATGAAGAAAAAGAATTATTATTTAACAAAGAAAAAACTAATTTACAAAATGAAATAAAACAATTAAAATCAGATTCAGAAAAATTAACAAAAGAATATGAAGATTCAAAAAAAAAACTAGAATCAGAAAATGAAAATTTAAAACAATCATTAAATAAATTACAAAATGACTATGAAGAATTAATAAAAGAAAATAAAAAAAATTTAGAAAATGTAAAAGAACAAGCAAGATTAGAAAAAGAAAACTTATTAAAACATATGAAAAAATTAGAAGAAGAAATGAAATTAAAAGATGAGGCAATAGCAAATACAGAAGACGTTTTTAATTCTTTAAAAATGGAAAATGAAAAATTAAAATTACAAAATCATTCAATGAACAATGAATTAAAAGTTACTTTAAAAAAAGAATTACAAAAAGTAAAATTAGAAAATGAAGCTTTAAGAGAAGAAAATAAAAAATTTAAAGAATTAATTGATTCTGTAAATCAAAGAAATAAACAATTAGAATCTCAAATTTTAATTAATTTAGAAATGTATCAAAATGAAAATAAAAAAAGAGATGAAGATATTGAATTTTTACTTTTGGCTTTTTCAGAAATGAAAAATAGGGAAGCAAAAGAATTTGATTATATTTATAATACTGTTAATTGTTTGTCTGAAAGTTTTGAAAAAGTTCATAATGATTTAAATAATAAATAAATTATTTTATGCAAAGTAAATTTTTATTTTTTTATTTTTTTGTTATATAAATACTAAATGTATTATTTTTATTTACATTTTTTTTTTTATAATTTTTTTGAAAATGAAAAATATACTTTGATGATTCAATTTAACTTTAATCATAATTTGAATTAAATGATAAAGATAAAAAATCTTTTGTTAATTCTACATAAAAAATATCTTTAAATGAAATTTTAGTTTCTTTTTCAATAAATTTTTTTTTATCTTCATCATTTTCAAATTTAATATTTTGTATTTTTCCTTTTAAAGAAATAATAATTAAAGATATTAAATCATAAACATAATTAGTATCAATATATAGATTTTTAATAAATCCAATAAATTGTTTAATATCAACTGATTTAATTTCATATTTTTCTCTTAAATTAAAACTTTCTTTTTTATTTTGAATCATATCTAAACTTAATTTAAAATAAAAAACAATTAATTTACAAATTTTAATAAAGAAAAAATTTTCTTGATATAATAATATTTCATTAAATATTTCTTCATATTGTTTTATAAAATAAGTCAAAAATAATATAATAAAATAACCACCTTCAAAATTAACTAAATCATTTCTAGGATTTGAATTATTAAATCCAATTGTTTTCCATTTTTCCGAATTTAAATCTTTAGTTAAATCAGTTTTTAAAGAAATTAAAAATAAAAATTTTAAAGAATTTTCATGATGTTTTAATGAAGGATTATATTTTTTATTTATTAATTCTTTTAAGTCATAATAAGATTCTAATTCATTTAAATCAATTAATTTTATTAATTCATATTTATTATTATTACAACAACAACAACATAAACAATGCCAACAACTTTTTTTTGCTTGTATTAATATAAAATATGGTATTTCTATTCTTTCTTTTAATTGAATTAATTTTTTTGTTGAATCTGAATTTATATTATTATCATTTTTTATTTCTTCTGATTTATCGATTACATCATTAAAACTCATTATATTTTGTTTATTATCATTTATGAAATTTTCATTTTCATTTTTTTCTATCATTTAATATTAAATATTTTTAATTTAAAAAAAATAAAGTTTATTAATTTTTTTTAATTCTAATATTTATTAACCATAAAAAATAAAATAATTTTTTTTTGTATTTTTGTTATTCATCAATTTCTGATGGTTCAATTAATTTATATTCATTATTATTAACTTCTTGTTTTTTTTTATTTGGAATTTCTTTTTTTTCTTCAGGAACAATTTCTTTAACTTTTTTTAACTGAATATTTTTTTTATTTTTACTTTTATTCTTTTTTCCTTCTTTATTATTTTTATTTTCAATTTTTTTATTATTATTATTAATATTATTAGAATTATTTAATAATAAATCTCTTGTTTTTTCTGCTTTAGTAACATCAAATTCAACAACTGAATTAGTATTATTTAATTCATCAACTGCACTTTTTATTTCATTAATTATTGGTTTTGTTAATTCTGATATTAAATTTTTTTCTTCATTTTTATTTTGAATATTCAATGTATAATTATTAATTTTTTCTAATTCTTTCTTAAATACATTTTTAATTAAATGAGTTCTTTCTTCTAATTTATTTAAAACTCTATCAAATTGTTCTTTTAGTTTATAAAAAGTATTATTAACTTTTTTTTTATATCTATCATATTTATTTCTATGTGATTTAATTTTATTATTTAAATGTGTTCTATTTTTATTAATTTGATTATTTATTTTTTTTAAATTTTGTTCTTGTTCATTATTTAATACATTTAAGAATTCTGAAATTTCCTTTTCAGCATTTTCAATATCTTTATAAGTATCAACTTTATATGAACCTAAATTTTTATCTGATTCAACTTCTTCTTTTAATTCATTTAAATCTTCTTGTGCTTTCTTATTTTTATTTCTAAAATAATCTTTGGTTGAATTTATATTATTGTTAATTCTATTTTGAATTTGATTAATTTGATCATTAACTAAATCTTTTAAATTATTTCTTTCATTTTTTCTATTATTTTCTAAAGTTTCATAAATTGCATTTAAATTATTTAATTTATTATATGCATTTTCTTCAATTTGATTTACTTTTGAAATTATATCATCATAAATTTCATTAACTTTATTTGAAAAGAATTGATATGCATTATTTGTAGATGATATAATATTTTTTTTTAAATTATTTTCTATTATTTTTGATTTATTTTTTTCTGTTTGTTTTTGTTGAATACTTCTTTTTTTATAATTATTTATAGTGTTAATTAAACTTTCTTTTATTTGTAATTTTGTATTATTTAATTGTAAACTTCCTTCATTTAATATATTTATGAAATTAACATTTAATTCTTTTAAAACATTTTTTAATTTATCATTAAATTCATTTAATTTTCTTTCTTCATCCTTTGAATTCATTTCTATTTGATTATTTAAATAATTATATTTTTTATATAAAAGTTCTTTGTCTTTTTTTAATTGTTCTTTTATTTTTTTTTCAGTATCATTTTTATAATTTTTTAAATTATTAATAACAAAATCTTTTCTTTGATTATATTTTTCTTTATTATATTTTTTATTATTTTTCAAATTATTATTTTCTTTATAATAATCATAATTAATTGGTTCATCAAAATTATTAAAATACTTATCAAGAGATAAAATTTCTTCATTTTCTTCATTAATCAATTCTTTATTTTTTATATTATCATATCCATTTAAATTTGATTCAATTATTTCTTCTATATTTTTTTCTTTATTTAATTCAGGATTTATTTTTTTTATTTCATAATTATTATCATTTTTTACATCTTTTATTTGATAATCAATTTTCTTTATATTTTTATTTAAATTATTTGGTTTTGTTTTATATTTATTAAAATAGTTATTATAATAATTATTATTATAAATTAAATAATCCTGACTATCATCTAAATCATCATCATCTTCATATTTTTCATTTCTTTCTTTTTGAAATATTTTTCTTTTTAAAAATGCATGTTTATTTTCTCCTTTTAATGGTGAATCTATTATAAATGATATATCATTTTCTTCTTCATTATTTAATTCACTTTCTTCTTCTTCATTATCTTCTTTTTGTTTTTTTTTTAATTGCATTAAATCTTCATCTTCTTTTTTCTTTTTCATTTCATCAGTTATTTCTTGTACAATATCATTAACTAAATTATCAATATCAAAATGATAATAATTTTTAACATTTTTATTTTTCTTATTTACATTTTCTTCTTCATTTTCTTCTTCAAATTCTTTTTCTTTTAAACTTTCTTTTTCATTTTTATAATTTTCATTTTTAAAATAAAAATCAATATTTTTTTTTTCTTTTTCTTCATTTTCTTTTTCTTCATTTTCTTTTTCTTCATTTTCTTTTTCTAAATTTTCTTTTTCTTCATTTTCTTTTTCTAAATTTTCTTTTTCTAAATTTTCTTCTTCATTTTCTTTTTCTTTTTCATTATTTTTCTGAGAATCATAATTAGAATCATGATAAGTTCCTTTTAAAATTTCTTCAACTTTTTTTTTTAATTTTTCTTGTTCTTCATTTACATCTGCACCAACTTCATTAGAAACATCTTGAACAATTGATTGAGCAGATAATTGTTTTTTTGAAAGTAAATTATTTAAAGTTATTTGAGCTTTTGAAAGATCAATTTGGTTATTTTGTAAATTATTTAATGTTTGTTCTGGAGTTTCATCTCTATTTAAACTTTTTTGGATTTTTAATTTTGATAAAATTTTTTTTCCATTTGATATGTTTATTAAAGATAATAATGAGATAAAAAGTAATAGTAAAATATTTTTTGATGTCATATTTTATTTATTATTTTTTTATTTAAAATTTATTTATTTAATCCGTTTTTGAAATAATTTTTTTAATAATAATTTGGGAATATAATTAAATGAAAAATAATAATATTAGATTTTATAATTTTTATAATTATAATGAAAAAAAATAAATTTATTTACAAAAACTTGAAAGAAATAAAAGTAATTTCAAAATATTATATAATTTATTAGGATTATTTGTCGATAAAATAATATTTTTTTTTTCATCTTTAAATTTATTTTTATTACAATATTCAATTTGAGCAATTGAATAAAGGCCATTTAATACAATATTATTTTTAGGGCAAAAATCATATTTTTTTAATATTAAATTGAAATCATAGAAATAAATTGAATAAATAATAGAATCATTATTATTTATTTTTAATTTTATTTTATTATTATTAAGATTACTTTTATAATAAGTTTCACTTGGCTTTGAATCATTTGAGAAAGCAAAAGATAAAGATGAAATAACTGAATTAAATTTATATATTTCAAATTTAAATTTTGAAATAACACAATATACTTCTTTTGAACCTAAAGTTAAAGTATCTATATTTTCATTATAAAATTCATTTTGATTTAATAAATTTAACTCTGTTTGATATATAATTTCATCTTCATTTATTGAATTATATGAAAAAATGTCAACTAAAAAAGAAATATCATAATTTATCCAATTTTTATCTTCGATATAATCATTTGATATTTCATTAATATCTATTTTTGAAAGGGAGAAATTTTCTATTATTTTTTTCTCTTTTTTATTATAATTGACAATGTCTTCTTCTTCTAAAACATCATTTGTTGATGCTTTTTCTTGAAGTTTATTATTTTTATTTCTTGTTTTTGATATTGTTGTTATTATTAATGAATTTCTTTTATTTGATGAATTGAATTGTTTTTCATTTGTAAAATTTCTAATAGATAAGTTATATTCTTTTTTTTTCTTTTTGATTTTCATCATCATATTCACAAAAATCACTTATACATGTCGCTCCCATTATTTAATTTAATTAAATTTAAATTTAAATTGTTATATTTATAATATAAAATATATAAATATTTATAATTAATATATCTATTTATAACAATATATATATATAACAAAAAAATAAATTCTCATATTTATAAAATTTTTTTAATTTTTACCTAATCAATACATTAATTTACTCTATTTAATTTTTAAATATGACCCTTAAATTAAATATTAATTTAAAATTTTGAATTATCAAAAATTAAAAATAATAAAAAATATATATTTTAATTAAAAACTAAATAAAATGAATTCAAGCAAAAAAGAACTTTCAAAAAGAGATTTCCTAGATTTAAAACACATATTAAAACAATATGCAAATTGGTATAAAGCATTATATCATTTTAACCCAGCAAATGCAGATGAATTTCAAAAAAAACAAGAATTTTACTTTAAAAAAAGAGACAAACCTTCAGAATCACATATGAAAAAATATCCAAATTGTCATAATGTATTTAAAATGGAAACCAAATTTTACATTCCAAAAGAAAATATGAACAACATAGAAAAAAATTTATATGAAATATACGAATCATTTTTTCGTCCAATAAATTTAAATCAAATGTTACTTTTTTTTGAAGGAAAATTTGAAAAAATAAAAAATAAAGGTGAATCAGAAGGAATGATTTTAACAAAAGAAAGTGAAAAAGAATTAATGCATAGACTTTTATTAGAAGGAATGCCATTTTATATTGTAAATATATTAAAACAAACATTAAAAAAATATGAAGGAAGTATAAGTGAACAACCAATGTTATTAGCAAATCCTTCTGCAATAAATGATAAGAGAATGGTTAATTTTTTATCTGGTGAAAATATACAAGATTTAATTAATGGAAAATATACAATTATGGATAAAAATATTTATGAAAATATTGATTTGAATAATTATGAAATTTATAATCAATTTAAATATATTTATATGGAAGGTTTATTTGAAGATGAAAGTATTAATGATAATTTAAATAGAAGTGATTATGTTTTAAATTTTAATATTAATTATTTTGAACAATCAAAACATAAAATTGTTTCTACTTTAACTCAAGCAATTTATGCTATTCCTTTTGAATTAAATATGAAATATCCTATTTTTCAATTACAAATTAATGATTATATTCAATGTTCTTATTTTAGAGAAAATTTTTCATATATTGGAAAATGTTATGATAGTTCTTTTGATCATGATACAGGGAAAAAATTAACTTATATGGTTGTTTTATTTCCAGATGAAGTTGAATTAAGTAAAAGAATTTGTCATATTAAATTATATGATCAAATTAATAATGAATTAATACAAGAAGTTAATTTAACTAAACCATTAAGTGGAATTATTATTAAGTCTAGAAATATTTTTTATGAAGTTTGTAAACATGATATTCCTTTTATTATCATGTTTTATTTTATTCATGGTCCTATTGATAAAGAAAATAATTTTTAAATTAATTAAATTTATTAAATATTATAATTTTTATTATTTAATTTTTTTAGTATAACATATAATTTTTATTATTATAAAAAGTTATAACTTAATATTGATAAATATATAATAATTAATTATACAGAAAATAATAACAGTTAATTATAAAATTTCAAAAATTTTTAATTTTTTTATACATTTGAATTTAATATTTTTAATTTTGATTTTTTTGTAATTGGAATTTTTGGACTATGAGATTTATAATTTAAAGGAATTCTTCTTATTTTTATATTATAATTATTTTTAATCTTATCTGGAATAGAATTTTTAATTGTATTATCCATTAATAAAAGATCAACTTTATCAATTGTTTCTCCATCTGATAAAATTCTTTTATGATTTGTAATGTTATTTAAAATTTTTTTATTTAAATTATCATTAAGTGCTCTTTGATAAATTTTATCTATTAATTTTTTTTCTTTTTCTTCTTCTGTTGAATTTATTATTAAAGTTGAATAATACATTTTTGATTTATATTCTCTTAATTTTTGCATTAAATAAATATTTTTTATTCTTTTCATTGGTTCTAATAATTTTTTATTTGAAGAATCACTTTTTAAAGATGGATTTTCATTTTTAAATGATGTAAGATTTGTATGATTAGTTTTATTTAACTCATTTAATTTTAATTTTGGAATTTTAGATTTTTTTATAATAAATGAAAGTGAATTTGAATTTGATAAAGACAATATATTATTTTTTTTTTTATTTTGATTTTTTTTTTCAATTATTTTTTTTGAAAAATTATTTATATTATTTTCATCAAATTTTATTTCTTTATTATTATTTTTTATTTTATTTTCTATTTTATTTTCATTATTAATATTTTCATTATTATTATTAATAATAATCTTTTGATTTATGTGTTCAATATTTTCATTTGATAAAGGTGAAAATTTTGTAGATTGAACTGAATTAATATTAGAAAAAATTCTTTTATTTTTATCAATTCTAGGAGTGAATATAGAATTAAATCTATAATTCATATTTTTATTTTTTATTTTATTTCTAGAAAAATTTTTAATTTTTTTAGTTGTAAAAATAGTATTTAAAAAAATTTTATTCTTATTAGTATGTTCATTAGAATTATTTTTTTTTTCCATTTCATTAATTTCCATATTAGAATTATTTTTCATTTCTTTTAAATCCATATTTAATGAAACAGTTCTAATTAATAACATTCTATTAGCCATTAAATTAAATCTTTGTTTTTTATATTTAATATAATTATCATTAATTCTCCAATCTTTTTCACAAAGATATTTATAAACATTATAATCTATTGAATATAATGAACAATTATTTTTACAAATTGCATTACAAATAAAATAATTATCTTTATTTACATAATCATCTAATCCAATAACTTCATTTTCTTCTTTTTTAAATAAACGAAAATGTCTTTGTGTTATAAATAAATTTCCAACAAATAAATTCATTTCTTTTATTAATTTCTTTTCTTCATATTCATCTAATTCTCCATTTTTTGATTTAATTAATTCAATTAATTCTTTATATGAAGTTTTAATAGTTATTTCAATTAAACCTTCTTTTAAAATATAAAATTCATTTCTAAAATCTCCTTGATTAAACAAAATAGAATCTTGATTTAAATGAATAAATTTAAAATAATTAAAATATTTTCTATCAAAAGTTTCTAATTTAACTCCATTAAATAATTCAGAAGATAAAAGAAAATTAATATTACTTAATCTAATTTTTTCTTGAGCTCCTTTAATACAATTATCATATAATTTCTTTGTTAAAGTTCCAAAAATACAATCATCATTACAAATAATTGAAGCAGTTCTTTTTACATTTTCTCTTAATGCAATTTCTCCAAATGTATCTCCTTCTTTTAAATCACAAATATGATAATAAAAACTTATTATTATTTTTTTTCTTTGTTTAAATATCATTTTATTTGTTAAAGGTTTTATTCTTTTTATATAATCTTCAGTTGTACAAAAATTTAATAATTCTATATTTATTTCATTATATTCTATTTCAATTTCGTCTTTTGGTTTTTGAAAAATTAATTTTCCTTCTAAACAATTTTTTAAATCTATTGAATCGTATTTTAAATTATTTAAACGTAAATTTTCTTCTATTAATTCATATTCTTTTATTTTTTTTAAATATTTTAAATATAAATAATATTCATATTCTGTCATTTCAAATTCAATTTCTTTTTTTATTATTATTGAAACATTTCCTTTGAATATTATATAAAATTTATCTCCAATATCACCAAAACGCATTATTAAAGTATTTTTTATTTTATTTTCTACTTTTATACTATTTGATAATTCATATAAAATTTTTGAAGGTTCTATATAATTTTTTTTTGAATTGTTATAATTGATATTTATAATTTGTGGGAAATTTGTTAAATAATGTGATATGAATTTAATATCATTTTCACTTTTTTCTTTCTTTTGAATTGCATATATAAGTAATTTTATTGTATTTGTATATTTTATAAAAGGAATTTGATAAAATAATTTTTTTTCATCTTTTTCTTTTTTATTTAAATCTATTATATTTTCATTTATTAATAATTCTAATGGATCAATTTCTTCTTTTTTTTCATTATTAATTTCAATAATATCTTTTTTAAAAATATTTTTTTTTTCATCTTTTTTATAATCCATTTATTAATAAAAAATAAAGCAAAAAAAAATATAAAAAAAAGAAAAACAAATCCATATATTTAATTTAATGAAAACAAATATATTTTTCTCTAAATAAATAGAATTTTAAAACCCATTATCATCAGTTAATTGCTGATCCAGATCACCATGAGAGTCCCCCTTTTTTTTTATAACAAAAAAGTAAACTAAAGCAGCACCGACTAAAACAACAGCCAAAATAATAAGAATAATAGCAATCAAATTACTACCACCTTTTTTAGGGTTTGTTTTCGATTTAATAATTCCATATTTTAATTTATAAGCTAAAATCCTAGTAACAGCATTATTAATTTGATTTTCTTTAACTTTATTATCTTTAAAATCTTTAAGTAATTCTTGATAATTTTGAGTATTATTTGATGTTAAAATAATATCAACTCCACTTAAAATCGCAATTGTTGCTATTGATTCATTTTTAATAAATTCAGTAATTGCTCCCATAGAAATATCATCAGTAATAATAATACCAGAATAATTTAATTCTTTCTCTTAATATTTTATGAATTTTAGCTGAAAGTGATGATGGATAATTAGAATCAACTTTTTCTATTATATTATGTGATACCATTATCATAGGAACTTTTTCATTTATTCCTGCTTTAAAAGGTTTAAAATCATTTTTTCTAAATTCTTCTAAATCTCTTGTATCTATTGCCATTCCTTTATGTGTATCAGAATTTCCTCCATATCCTGGAAAATGTTTTAAACATGTTGTAAAATTATAATTATTTCCCTGTTTTACTACTTCACTTATATATTTTTCTGTTTCTGTTATATTTTGTCCTAATGTCCTTTTATAAATGTATGCTGATGTATTTGTTGTATAATCTGCTACTGGTGCAAAATTTATATTTAAATTTAAATCTTTTATTAAATTTATTTTTTCTTTTTCTATTTCTAATACTTTTTTTATTCCTCCTTCGTTATAATAATTTTGAGGTGATTTAAAAGGTTCATCTCTATATTGTTTATATAAACTTATTCTATTTACTGTTCCACCTTCTTCATCTACTGCAAATGATAAGTTTATTTTTGATATGTTATTTAATTCTCTTAACTCTTTTTGTATTATTGACTTATTTTTTTTTTCAAAATCATTTGCAAAAAGTGTTAGACCTCCATAATGATTTGCTTTAATTTCTTTGCTTATATTGTCATTAAATCTTGCGTAAAATATTTGTCCTATTTTTTCTTCTATAGTCATATTTTTTAATAAATCATTTGCTTCATTATAATATTCTTTAAATAAATCTTTTTCAGAAGATAATTCTTTATTATATATATTAGATTCATCAATTGATATAATGAATTTAATTATTGTAAATATCATTAAAAACTTTTTTGACATTTATAATTCTAAATAATAAAATTAAAATAATATCGTAAATTAAAAAAAATAAATAAATATAATACAATTTCTCTATAATTAATTAAATAAATAATTAAAGTTTATCAATTAAATCACTTGCAGAGACTCCAGAAACTTTTGGTTTTCTAAGTAAAAAATAATAAACAGCAACACCCCCAATAAGAAAAATAATAAAAAAAATAATAAAATAAGTCCAAAAATTACTGGTGTTTATATTAACAAAATTGAAATTATTAATATCTCCAAAATACATTAATTTATAAGCTAAAATTCTAGTAACAGCATTGTCAATTTGTTCAATATTAATAATACCTTTTTCAAAATCTTGAACAACTTCATCATAGTTTTGAGTATTATTTGATGTTAAAATAATATCAACTCCACTTAAAATCGCAATTGTTGCTATTGATTCATTTTTAATAAATTCAGTAATTGCTCCCATAGAAATATCATCAGTAATAATAATACCAGAATAATTTAATTCTTCTCTTAATATTTTATGAATTTTAGCTGAAAGTGATGATGGATAATTAGAATCAACTTTTTCTATTATATTATGTGATACCATTATCATAGGAACTTTTTCATTTATTCCTGCTTTAAAAGGTTTAAAATCATTTTTTCTAAATTCTTCTAAATCTCTTGTATCTATTGCCATTCCTTTATGTGTATCAGAATTTCCTCCATATCCTGGAAAATGTTTTAAACATGTTGTAAAATTATAATTATTTCCCTGTTTTACTACTTCACTTATATATTTTTCTGTTTCTGTTATATTTTGTCCTAATGTCCTTTTATAAATGTATGCTGATGTATTTGTTGTATAATCTGCTACTGGTGCAAAATTTATATTTAAATTTAAATCTTTTATTAAATTTATTTTTTCTTTTTCTATTTCTAATACTTTTTTTATTCCTCCTTCGTTATAATAATTTTGAGGTGATTTAAAAGGTTCATCTCTATATTGTTTATATAAACTTATTCTATTTACTGTTCCACCTTCTTCATCTACAGATAATCCTAATTTTATTTTTAATTCTTTTTGAATTGCTTCTAATTCATTTTTAATTGAGTTTTTATTATGACTTTGAAAATCAACTGCATAAAGAATATAACCTCCAAAATTAAATGTTTTTATATGATTTAAAACTTCATTATAATTATATCTTAAGAAAAACATTT
This sequence comes from Isotricha sp. YL-2021a, assembly GCA_023806865.1. NCBI lineage: Eukaryota > Ciliophora > Litostomatea > Vestibuliferida > Isotrichidae > Isotricha > Isotricha sp. YL-2021a. The sequence goes on from JAJJLH010002110.1 coordinate 36,955, forward strand.
GGGCTATTTTATCTTTGATAGACATTTCTTTTAAAATTTCTTTAGCTTTTGGATAATATTGAGCAAAAATATCATTATCTGATAAATTACTTTTATAAATGTTTTTATCATTTGAATAAATAAAAGGAATAAAAAAAGTTAATATAATAATGTATACATTCATTTTTTTAAATATTTAAATGAAAAAAAATAAAATTTTTAATATATTTATTAAAAAATTATTGAAATAACAAAAATATTTGTTATTTCCATAAAATGCAATAATTTAAAATTTATATTATTTATACCTAATTTTATTAAAAATGATGAAGAAATTTACTTATTTTAAAAAGAAATCGTGATTTTTTTTTCAAAGCAATTTTCCTTGTAAAAGCAATAAGCATACAAAAAATAAAAGGAAAAAACATTGTAATAATAAAAGTAATTAATGTAGCTTTAAATAATTTTAATTGTGTATTTCTATAAATTCCACAAAATGTACTTATATAATACCAAAATAATAACATAAAGAAAAATAAAATAATATAAAAAAATGTTAATTTTATTTTTAATCTTTTTTTCATTATTTCAATTTTTTTTTCTGCTTGATATGAATTTTTCATTTTTATTTTTTCTACTAATTTTTGTGATAAAGATAATCTATGTAATAAATAATTAATTAATGCACAACAAATAGAAGAAAAAATAGATTTTGGTAAACTATAAAAAAAATCATATTTTCCTTTATGTTTATAAATTGATTTAAAACTTCCCTCATCAAAGAAAAAAGCATTAAATATTAAATATAAATTAAATCCAAAAATAAAAAGTGAATATTTTATTATTTTTAAATTGTAATCAGTATAAGTATAAAATGTAAAAAGAATTATTTGATCATATTTTAAAAGTAACCAATAATAAGATAAAAAACCCATTTTATCATATTTTAATGCCATTTTATATCCCATCATATCTATTTCTTCTTTTGAATATGAAATTGGAATTTCAGGTAAATTTGAATTTTTTATATTTTTCTCATCAAAAATTTGTACTTTTTTAATTTCTGTTTTATTTAAATTTTTATTATTAATATAACTTCTATGTTTTTCAAATGAGGATTTTATTTTTATTTTTTTTTCTTTTTTAATATTATTATTATTATTATTATTATTTGAATTATTATTTAAATTATTATTGTTATTTATATTATTTTGTTGCTTACTGAATTTACTTTTTTCATTATTATCTAAATTCACATTACTTGTAAAAGGAGAATTGACTGAACGATTTGTTTTATCTTCTTTTTTATTTTTTTTAGTATTATTTTTTTCCAATAAAATTTTTTCAATATTTTTTTCATTATTTGAATTCACATTATTTGAATTAGAAATATTTGTATCATTTTCATATTTTAAAAAATTGGATACACTATTTGAAAAATTATTTTTATTTGAATTATCATTTGAATAATTAATATAACTTATAAAATTATTATTATAAACGATAGGTTTTGCAAAATAAATTTTTTTTTTATTTATACCAACACTATTACTATGAACATTTTTAAAATATTTCAAAACACATAATTTATTAAAATCTAAATGAAGATTATTATGACTACTTTTTTTATTATTAATCTGACCAAATTTATTTTGAATAATTTTATCTTTATTTTTCCTTTTAGGAGGATTTGAAATAGTAATTTTTTTATCTTTCCTATAACTTAATGAATTATCATTTAATTTCAAATTTAAATCTTTAATAGTTTTAATTAAAGTTGTATTTTTTGTTTGAATAATTGTGCTTATTTTATTTGAAATATCCCCAATTCCAGTTTTAATATAAAAACCTAAAATAATAATTTGACCAATTATACATAAAGTAATAAAAATTTGTCCATAATTATTAAAAAAATTTTTTAAATCAAAAACAACATTATAACATTTAAAAACTCTAAAATTAGAATATTTAAAATATTTTAAAAATGAATTTTTAATAGTATTTTTAATAAATTTACTATTATTATTATTAATATAAGTTTTAATTTTACAAGAACAATTAATTGATAAATTTTCAAAATTCATTCCAACATAATTACAATTTTCTTCACATAAAGTAATATTTTGATAATATATAATTTTTCTTTGATTTATAGTAACATCAGTTCCATATTTAGTTTTATATATAGTACAAAAATCATTATAAAAAGAATCATTTGAATTAAAAATATCATAATTATAATTTGCTAATTCTTTAGTTTTATTTTTATCAATATTTCCATTTGAAAAATTAAGTGGTAATTCTAAAATAATATTTATATTTTTACATGAATTTAAATCTAATTTTTTACCATATAAATCATAAATTGAATATTCAACTTTATAAGTTAATTGTTCATTTTGATTAATATCAATTTTAAAAATAATTAAATGTTCATTATTTGATATATTATTTGATTGTTTTAAAATATTAATACAATCTCCAAAATATAATTTTGAAGAGTTGTCGAAACTATATGCATAATTAGTAGAATGTAGAGAAGTATCATATGTTAATATAGTATAATTATTACCAATTATATAAGAATAATGTAAATAAAAAACTCTAATAAATTTATCTGGATCTTTCATAATATCATTTAAAGATAAACAATTATTTTCTATTAAAATTGTATCAATTGGACATTTATTTAAACAATTTTTTCCTGATGTTAAATTAGGACATTTTTGAATACAATTATTCCCATTTAATAAAGGATAATCAAATGGACATTTAAATGAATTAGTACAAAAAATTTTATTATCTTTAATATATGTATAATAATTACATTCACAATTTCCAATTGTATCATTAAAATGAGTTAAATAAGGGCAATTTTTTAAACAAGTATTATTATAAATTAAATTATAAGAATTAGGACAAGATGAAGCACATTGATTATTTAATTGAATATATAAAGGATATTCAATTGGACAATTTTCTACACAAAAAACTTCAAAAGATGTTGAGTTTAAATAATATTTTAAACCATTTGAACATAAACATTTATTTCCTATTGAAGTCATATTATTTTTTTGATTACAACTTGAAATACATAAATTATAAAAAAAAAAATAATTTGAAGAACAACCTTCAACACATTCAAAAGTATTATAAATCATAAAAGGTTTATCTATTATTGATGATACTTCCTCACAAAAATTATAATTATATAAACAAATACCATTTAAATTAACTTCATCAAAATACCATAATGAATTATAATCATTTTCACATTTATTACAATAATTTGTTTTTTTTATTGAAGGATAATAATTTGTATTACAAGTTGTACAATTTAATGAATTAATTGAACAATATAAACAAGATAAATTACAATCTTTAAATTTATTTTCTGTAGAATCGAAATAAATATTTGGATAATTTTTTTCTTTATTTAAACATTTACTTTCATCATTTATATATGAATAATATATATTTTCTAAACAAGAAATACATTTTGAATCATATTTATCATTTGAAAAAAATTCACATTCTTCACATGCAATATTACAAACTTGAATTGATATTGAACATATTTGACTAAAATAATTTATTTTATATTCATTATTTGAAAAATCATAAAAAAAAGTTGAATTAAATATACCATGTTTACTTGTTGTATATGAAAAATTTTCCATATCTGTAGTTTGAATAATAATACCATTTTTTGATTCAGTTGTTAATTTCAAAAAAGATGAATTTAATTCTGATGTTTCTTTTATTATTTCATTTATATTAAAATTTCCTGAAGAATTTGAAATTAGATTTAAATATAAAGTTGAACAAAATAAAGGGTTTGATGGAAAATATAATTCAGTATAATAAATTTTATTTTCTGAAGAATATATAAATAATTTTATTTTTTCCTCATGTTTTGATAAGGAAAATTTTTGAATTTTGTTTATTATTCCTTCTGTTATTATTAATTTATCATAATATATTGTTGATGATGATGTTTCAGGAATTTTTAAAAAAAAAAATTCAAAAGTATCATCTATTAAAAATGCCATAATTACTGTATTTTCATTTCTTTTAATTAATTCAAATTGTTCTAATGATATTTGAGAAGTTAATTCTAATATTAATAAACCTGTTTTTGTATAGTTGTCTTCTAAATAATTAAAATCATATTTATTTAAAATTAAATTATATAAAGAAGTATCTTGAAAAATCATTAAAAAAGTTTCATTTGAAAAAGAATACATTTTAAAATTGATATAGTTTAGATTATCTTCATATTCTTTATTATTATTATATAAAGTATTAATAGAAATAAAACCATTTAAATTATTATTAATAAATCCTCCATAAACTTTATCTTCAATATAACTACAAAAAATTTTAGTAAAATTAAATAAAGTAATACATTGAAAAATATTATTATAATTAATATTATAATTTTCATTATTTTTAATATTAAAATAATGAATTAACGAAAGTGAATAATTATAAATTTGAATATAATTATCATATTTTCCGTTATTATAAACACTTCTAGTTAAAATAATACAACTTTGTTTTATTTTTTCTTTATTCACATAATTATAAAAAGAAAGTGAACATTTATATAAATAATCATTTATATAATTATTATCACTTATTGCATATTCAAAATCATTAATAGTAGAATTAAACATTATTAAATTATTATTATGTAAACAACCAAAAAAAATATTGTTATTATTATCAATAATTAATTCTGTATTTTCTTCAATTCCATCAAATTCTTTTTCAAAATTATTATCAAATCTAACAAATCCATAATCAAATAATCCAACAATTACTGTTGAATCTTCGTTTGATTTTAAATTTATTAATGTTGTTTCAGTTAAATAAATAAAATTTAAGTCATTATATTGTATTATTGATAAAATATATTTGAATAAAAAACAAGAAATAAATAAATTCATATAGTATATATTATATTTCATTTATTTATTTGTTTATTCCAAAAAATTTTTTAATAGATTATATTTTAATTAATTAGAAAATTTTATATTTTGTATATTGAGTAAAAATAATTTTTATTTTAAATTTCTTAATTGGGAATTAATTAAAACTTTTATTATTTTTATTAAAGTAAAAATTTATTTATAATATTAATTAAGCAATAAAGAAATTTCAATACATCTAAAAAAAAATATTTACATAAATTTCAAATAAGTTTCATTTTCAAATTCATTTTTGTCTTTTATTTCATTATTTAATTCATTTTCATTTTCATTTTGTTTATATAAAATAACTTTAATCATTTTACCAAAAGAAACTTTTCGTTTAGTTTTAATATTTCTAATTTTATCTTCGGATGTATCAGAATTATCACTTTTTGTAGATAAACTATAATCTTTTTGTGTTCTATCTGTCAAAATTTCATCTTCATTTTTATTATTATCAAGTAATTCACAATTTAAAGAAAAAAAATTATTATTTTCTTTTTTAATCAAAATGTCATTAAAGTAATCATCATCTTCTTTTAAAATTTCAATTTCTTTATCTTCATCTTTTAATTTTTCATTTTCTATATTTTCCTCTTGTTTTTTTTTTCTTAATTCTCTTAATTTTATTTCTTTATTTGATTCTTTAATTTTCTTAAATTTAAAATATGATTTTAAATCATCAAAATCTTCAATTTCAAGTTCTAATTTTAAAATATTTTCTTCTAAATTTTTCATTCCTTCATTTTCTTCTACTGCTTCAATAATTTTAATACTAATTTTATCTAATGAATTTTCATTTTCTTCTTCTTGTGTAATTTCACTTTCATTATCATTTTTATAATAATATTCAATATTATTTAAAGAATTACTTTTCATTTTAATTCTTCTTTTTTTATTTTTGAGAATTTTTTCTCTTTTTTTTTTTCTTTTTATTTTAAATTCATCAGGACAATTTTTTATATGATATTCATAAGCTTTTTTACCAAAAATATGATTTGCATTATATGGACATTGGAAATAATATTTTCCTAATAAATGTTTTTTTTGACAGAATATTAAATGTAATGAAATATCTTTTATGTTACTTCCACATAATAAAGGACAAAATAAATTTTTATACATTTAGTTTTTTTTAATATGTTGAAATATTTATTATGGTTAAATATTTTTTTAAATACGTTTTTTATATTCAAATTCTTATCGGGATAAAAAATATTCATTTATTTAATTTAAAATTAAGTTTAATTTAAATTTTTAATAAGTAAATTATTCAATTAATTATATTGCAATTAAAAATATGTTAAATATAATAAGTCAATATTTAAAAGGTGAAATATTACAATTTTTTCCTTTATATAAACTTATGAAAATAATAAAATATTCAAAAAAATTTATAGATATATTAAATTATAAAGAAGTATTTGATTGTTATTTTTTATGTGAAAATTTATCTCATGAAGAGAAATCAGGTTATATAATAAATTATGAAAAATTTCTACTTCAAAAATATAATAAATTGACAGAAGAAGATATAAAGAAAATTGTATTAAATAGTTTAAAAAAGCATTCACAAAATGAAAAAAATCATATTATTATTAATTTATCAGAACCACTTTCAAAAGATATTTTAGATAATAAAAATGAAATTAAAAATATTACTTTATCTTTTGAAGGAGAAAAAGGATTAGATAAAATAAATAATATAAAAAATAAAAATATTAAAAGATTAAATTTTTTTTGTTTAGAAAATGTTGATAATCTTCTTTATTTTTATAATGATATTATAAATATTATCTCTAATAATTTAGATATAATTGAAAGTGTTAAGGAAATTTCAATTGAATTTCCATCAAATGATACTTCTTTCAAAATAGAAAAACTTAAAATAATGGAAAAGAAATTATTTACTAATAATTTTTACCAAGAATTCGAATCTTTTTTTAATAAAAATAAAGATATAATTAAAGATTATAACAATTATGATATTTATTCTTTTTTCTTTTTATATAAATTATTAAATTTTAAAAATTTAGAAAAATTAATAATTAAAATACCAGGTTTTGATAATTTAATTAAGTTTTTAAGTAGAATTGATTTTTCACCCCTTAATAAATTAAAAGAAATATCATTTGAATTATATGGAGATTTTAACATTGAATTAATAAATAAAAATTTTCAATTATGTCCATATATTACAAGTCTTAATATAGATAAAATATGTGATTTTACTATATTTCCAAAATTAAAAAGATTAAATTTAGTTTTACAACAAAATTTATTTTTTGGAAGTTTAAATGATTTAAAATTTAATTGTAATAATATTAAAGAATTAATTTTTAGTGAAAATATTTCAGCAAATGGTTTAATTAAATTTATAGATGAATTAAAGAATTTAGAAGAATTAACTTGTGTTTTTGTTTATTATGGAACAGTTTTACAATTTGAAGAATTAATAAATAAATTAAATTCAAATTTAGGAAATACTTTAAAAAAATTTCATCTTGAAGGAACAAGAGATAAAACTTATTTAATAGCAAAATTAAATTTACCAAATTTAACTCATTTATATTGTCCTATTAATTTTAATGAATTATCAAAAAAAAATATATTTAAAAATCTTCCAAAATTAGAAAGTATTGTTTTATTAAATGATGTAAGTTATTTAAATGGTTTTTATTCTGAATTATTTCCAAATAAAAATGATAATTTAAAAGAATTATATTTACCTGAAATTCCATTTAAAATTGAAGAACTAAAGAAAATTTTATCATATCCTAATATTACTAATTTAACTATTCATTTTATACATTTTAATGATGAATATTACGAATTTTTTATAAATAATTATAATTATACTAAAATGGAAGAAATTAGAATTATTTTATATAATAATTTTTTAAAGGAAGAGAAAAAAAAAACTGAGGATTTGGCAAGAAAATATTATGTTAGAATAAAGGATATTATTTCAAAGAAAAGTAAATTTTTGAATAAATTTGAATTTTTAAAATCTCAAAATTATATATCATTATATGAAAATGAAGAAGAAATAAAAGATTTATATTCAAAATTTAAATTTTTAGTAGAACCTTCATTATTTTATTTATTCAAACCTTCATAAATAAACCAAAATAAATAAAAATAATTAATTTATTTTAAATAAATATTCCAATAAAAAAAATATTTTTGATAATTTTTCTTTTGATTCATTTAATAGGGTTTTTAAGTCTTCTGGTTCTATTAAATATTTTTTATAGTTTAAATCCATTTTATTAATATTTTTTAATAATATTAATAATTTTAATTATTAATATTTAATGAAAATCTTTAATTAATATTATTTAAGATTTATTATTAATTTTATATTTTTGTTAATATTAATACGAAAATTAGACATATTATATAAAAATTAAATGTCTAAACCTCAGAAAACTCAAAATCAAAGTAAAATTGGTACAGGTACTCACACTCATGATGAAGAAAAACAAAAAACTAAGATAACTGAAAATAAAAATGATACTGGAGATCCAACTCCTGGAATGCAAAAAAATGGAGAAGGAGTAGCACAAAATATTATATCTATTGGAATAAATATAGGAGCTCAAAATACAATTTATTCTATTTTTTCTAAAGTTAATAATAAATCATTTATTACTCAAGTTTTATTAAGTGATGTTGCTTCAAGAGTAATTCCTTCAATTTTAGTTTATACTGATGATCATAGATTATATGGAGAAACAGCAAAAGCAAGTATGAAAAGATTTTCTGAATCAACTTATATTAATTTATCAAGACTTATTGGATTTAATCCTAAATGTAATTTTTATTTAAAAGAATTTGGTGAAGATAAAGATAAAAATATAAAATATTCTTATTTAGGAACTCCTTTAAAAGATAATAATAAATTAAATGGGAAATTTAAAGGATATGTAAATAAGATAACTAAACAAGATAATAAAGAAAATCATGCCCAAGAAGCAAATCCTAAAAATTATGAAGAAGTTACTGCTGATATTATATTAGCTGATTTTTTATCTCTTTTAAATGATTTTTATTTTAAACAACAAGCAATAAATTATAATGTTATTACTTTAAGTATACCTGATTATTTTACTATTTATCAAAGAGAAAAAATGAAAATAATATTAGAAAGTATACATAAAGAAGTAAATGTTATTACTGAATCAACAGCAATTACATTATATTATGGATATACTAAATATAGAGATATGTTTATAAAAGGTAAAATAGGAGTTGATCAATTAATTAAAAAAAATATTATTTTTATTGATATTGGTCATTCTAAAACAACTTTTATTTTTTCATCATTTAAATTTAATGAATTTAAAGTATTATATGTAGAATGTTTACCTTATTTAGGAGGAAGAAATATTGATTTTATTATTTTAGATAAAATTTTAGAAGATTATAATACAAATGAAGAAGTTAAAGAAGAATTAAAAAAAATAAAAAAAGATAAATTTATACCTGATTCTAAATTATTATTAAGAATATTAGAATCTATTGAAAAAGGAAGAAAAGCTTTAACTGTGAATAAAGATACAACAATATTAGTTGAATCATTATTTGCAGATATAGATTTAGAATATAAATTAAAAAAAGAAGATTTTGAAAAACTTATTGAAGATGAATTTTTAAATAAATTTAAAGATGCTTTTGAATCATTTTATCAAAAAATAATTAAGAATAAATATACAATTGATAATATTGCAATGTGTGGTGAATTAATAAGAATTCCTATTTTACAAAATATTGTAAAAAAAGTTTCAGGAATGGAAATATCTAAAAAAATATTAATAGATGAATGTCCTAGTGTTGGTGCTGCTTTATATGGAAATTATATATATAAAAATTTCCCAATTAATACTTTTAAAACATTATATGAATATAATAATTTTTATCCATTAAAAATTAATATTAATACAGAACCAAAAAATGATGAATTAAATAAAAATATAAAGGATTATTATAAAGAAATTGAAAATCAATTTTATATTAAAATACCAAATCCTCAAAAAATGAAATCAATAATAATTACAAAAGAATTCGATAATAATAATAATAATGGTGGTGGATTGATTGAAGATTTTGTTGAAAATTTAGTTTTTTATAAGTGTGAAATTAAAAAATTAAATGAATTAAAATTAAAAGATAAATATACATATTTGATATTTCAAAAATATAATGAGAAAATACATTTTTTAGGAATTTGTAATGAAAAAAAAGAAAAAATTTCATTTGATAAAAAACTAATAATAGAATCAATAGAATTAAAAAATGATAATAAAGATGAAAAAAAACAAATTGATGAAATATTAATTAAACATAATAAAAAAGATGAAAAATATATTAATTTTGTTTCTTCAAAGAATAAAGTTTCAATAGAATTATATAAATATAAAACAGATATTTAAAAGAAGAAATAAAAGATTTATATTAAAAATTTAAATCTTTAGGAATATTTCCTTATTTTATTTATTGAAACTATAATAAATAAACCAAAACAAATAATAATAATCAATTAATTCCAAAAAAAATAAAAAAATAAAAAAAAATTTATAAATAAATAATAATTAAAAATAAATATTAAAATAAATATAAAAATAAATCCCAAATAATATAATTTTAAACTATTTTTAAAATTATTCATTTCCAATTTTTTCAATTTCCTCTAAACTTTTATTCCCATATTCCATCCAAGAACCATCATATAAACAACATTTATCAAACAACCCAATTAAAATAAGTCCAACTAAATCAATACAAGCAGTTAACCCACTTCCACAAGAACAAATAATTGTTTTTTTATTTAAATTAATTCCTTTACTTTCAAAAACATTTTTTAATTTTTCTTCATTTAAATATTTTCCATTTTCATCAATTAAATGTTTAAAAAAAACACATTTTGCATTTTTAATATGTCCAATTCTTAAAGAAGGTCTTGGTTCTTGTATTTTTCCTTCATATCTTTCTTCACTTCTTGCATCAATTATTTCTTCATTTTCCATTTTAGAATTTGAAATTTTAATAATTCCTTTTAAATCTATTATTTTACTTTTATCTAATTTATAATTGTAATCTTCATCTTTTGATTTTTCTCTTAATTTATTTATTTCATTTATATTGTAATTATCATTTAATTCAAATTGACCATTTATTTTTTCAAAAGATGAAAAACCACCATTTAAAATTTTTATATTTTTATGTCCAAATATTAGAAAAGTATATAAAACTCTTGGAGCACCAAATAAAGGGATTCTATCATATATTATAATTTCATCTGATAATCTTATATCCATTTTTTTCATATTTTCTATAAAAATTTCATTTGTTGGCATCATATGAGGTAAATTAATTGAAGTATCTGCAATTTTATCTATGTCATATAATTGGGAATATATTATTCTTTTTTCTTTAAAGGACTCATTTCTATTTTTTTTTACTGTTGGAGGGTAACTTGTTCCATCTAATATTCTTATTTTTGATAATTTTTCTTTTGATTCATTTAATAGGGTTTTTAAGTCTTCTGGTTCTATTAAATATTTTTTATAGTTTTAAATCCATTTTATTAATATTTTTTAATAATATTAATAATTTTAATTATTAATATTTAATGAAAATCTTTAATTAATATATTATTTAAGATTTATTATTAATTTTATATATTTGTTAATATTAATACGAAAATTAGACATATTATATAAAAATAAAATGTCTAATCCTCATAAAAATAAAAATCAAAGTAGAACTGATACAGGTACTCGCACTAATGATGAAAGAGAAAAGAAAACTGATGTAACTGAAAATAAAAATGATACTGGAGTTCCAACTCCTAATGAAGTAAAAGAAAAAGGTGAAGGAGTAGTACAAAATATTATATCTATTGGAATAAATATAGGAGCTCAAAATACAATTTATTCTATTTTTTCTAAAGTTAATAATAAATCATTTATTACTCAAGTTTTATTAAGTGATGTTGCTTCAAGAGTAATTCCTTCAATTTTAGT